>VYZT01014017.1:13261-34264 GCA_013400735.1 Pomatostomus ruficeps
CATATATGTAACTGTAACACGCCATGCCAGTGCTTCTCTGGCACGATCCTGGTGCCTGAATAAACCATCTGGGAAGCCCCTCTGTTTGTCTCTCCTTCCTTGACATGCCTGGAACATTGGTGGATTAGGTGAAACCCTGCCGGACCTTCACCAGCCCTCCCGCACCCCCGAAGCAGCCGGCCAGCCCCTGGAACCGTGAGCAAATGCCCGGTGCCCCTGCCGGCGGCATCGCGGCATATATGTACTGTGAGATCATCTTACTCCTCCTGAATACATGCATGTTCTGTTTTTACCCCATTGTAGTGGGACAAGTAATAGGTGGAAATAAGTGTTTTTATTTAATTTCTGTTTGAAAGGCAAAGTGATGTATGTTTGGGGGAAGATTGGTTACACATTCCCCAAGCTGCTCACTGCTCTTTCTTGGAATGCCTGCTTGCACTTGCATGTGCATGATGCAGCTGGCAGCAGCTCAGCCTCACATGATTTTAGTTTGAAGACTTCTGGTGGAACAGGGATCCCTGTTTGTGGTGCTGGCTCCAAGATGAGCGTGTTGGACAGGCTGCTCCCTGGGCAGGCCACAGAAGCACTGTAACTGCAGCAGCTTGGAGAGGGCAGGGAAGGGCCGGGGACAGGCCGGTCCTGGTTGTGTACTGCTGATTCCTGTCCCTTGGTCTGTTCTGAGAGGTGACCATGCTGGATTTTCCCTGCAGCTTTTTCTGTAACTGTACAACACCACACGTGTCATCTTAACACAAAACCCCTTTAACAGTGTCCACCATTTACATGCTGTCCCCCAGCCCTGCTGTGTGACACCTCCAGTCCTGTCTACCCCTGCCAGCCCCCCTCGAGGACCCTCCACCTGCTGATGGCTGGGGACCCCATGTCACCCCCCTCCCTGGGGCCACCAGCCCCTGCTCCAGCAACCCAGCAGCAGGACCAGCCTCCAACTTCCCCAGCCCTGCCCTTCCCAGCCAGGGGTGCCACAGAGCTGGGCCCCCCCAATGGCCCAGATCCCAGCCTCAGACATCCACAGAGCCAGAGAGGTGCCCAGTGCCCAGGACTGAGGCTTCCCTGGTGCTCCAGCTGCTCTTGGCTGGGACAATGGGCTGGACCTGGGCTGCCCAGCCCTGCGCTGCCACTCCTGTGGGGAGTCCCCACATTCCCAGCCCCAGGGGAACTACCCTGCTCTTGCTGCACCCTGAGATGTGTAAGAACACTCAACCAAGTGTATGAAATTAGTCCTGAAGTGTGAAAGGGCCATGGCCATGCTGGGTGATTCATACATAAAGTGATTTCTGACTGTGCACATTAGGTTTGCTGGCAGGCACCTCAGTGCTCTGCAGAGATACAGCTCTAACTGGGTTTCCTTTAATATTTCAGCTACAAGAAATTTGAGTCAATGTGCCGGGTCCGTGTCTTCTTTACAAATATTTGAAACTGTAAAACACTGTCTACACCATTGAGAGTAGAAAAAATATATATTGTTGAATTAATATATAAGTTGTTCAGACTTGCTAATAGGTCTTAATCATGAACAAATCTAACTAAAAGCTTTTTTTAACTCTGCAGGTAATTGAAGAATTTCACAAGACAAGAATGACCTCTTACTGTGTTTTTCCTTTGTTTCTGTTGAGAGGAAAGATTCAAATGCTTCTAACTTCCCCAACCCTTTTTAGTCATCAACCCTTCAATCTAAGTGCAATTATTTAAAACATTTTGGTGGAAATCCCTCTACAATCACAATGATTTATCAGAGCAGTTGCCTCACGGCTGACAGGTCAATCTGTAGATACACTTGAGGATGACAATAATTAAAAAGCCTTGACAAAATGTCATTCACAAATAGGAGTTTGTTGCAAATATCTTGAATGTGAATTTAACACTTGCAGATAATCCCTGCCAGTCAGTCCAGGAAGATGAAATCTGACTTCCTCCGCAGAAAAGAAATTTATGGCAAAAACCCCCAGTGGAGCCTTGCTGCATGACTAGTCTTAAAAGAGGCAGGTTTTTATACTCCAGAGGTGCGTGGTGGTCCTTGGGTTTATTGGGAGAGCCAGTGTGAGAGTCCATTAGTTCCCATTGTAATGTGGCTCAGTAAGGTGCAAACACGACTGGCTCGAGTGGAGTTGTCTCTGCACACAGATGTCACACAGACAGTGAACGGCAATGCACTGGTGATGAATACCAGCTGCCCCTGGGCTGGGCTGGACTTGTACAGGGACCTGAAAGGGCTTTGAGAGGACTTGCTAATTAACCTCTTATTAAAAAGGCCTCTATAAATTCATGCAAAGCTGAGCTGGCAATTACAATTTTAACAACGGAAAATTAGAGTAGTGCAGCTCCTCTACTCTTTCTGCTTTTCAGAGTTTTAACCATTTCAGAAAATACCATACTTGTGTTTTCCCCATTCTCAAGCCACAGCACATCCAAGTTATCCAAAAACCTTTTATGCCATTCCAAGCTTTTTGCTTCTTTAACAACAGTTTCCTAAGTCCCAAAGGCTCAAGTTCTTTAACATTTGCTCTTTAGAATGACATTTTATTTCTTAGATGATAGTGCTTATAAAAGTAAACTAAGTGTTATAAAAGTAAAAAGTTATAAAAGTAAACTATTTTACCAGCAAGGTGAAGCAGAAGTACTTGATCACTGGTGCTTTTTTTTGCACCCTTTTGCCAATTTATTTAGTAACTGGTTCTCTACTTAACACAATGCTGGGTCATTTTGATGAATGCCTTTGTATTTTCTGCTTCAGGTGTATGATAGTCAGAGCGAGACTTTGTAATTTTGTGTTCAAATATTTGTTGTCTAACTTTATTATTACATCAATTACAGGACTATTATCTGCACACTTTCTCTACCTCTACTCATGTTCCTAAAATTAAAAAAGTGAACTTACACCTATGCAAGACTAAGAAAATGGAGAGTGAAACTGCTCTAGTATTTTTTTGACTGAAGGAAAAACATTCTTCTAAGCAGAAAGAACAAACCATAACCTATTCATGTGATCATGGATATGCCCCACATAGTGATTTATTCTTTGACTCTTCCTCTGTAAATGGTGGCCCCAGCAGACGTGCCCAAAAAACCAGGAAGGACACGTTTAAAGTTAAATCGAATACAGCTCACACTAAAATATAAGACTTTTGTCAGAAATTTCCAGGGGAATCAGGAATATTTATTACAGGAAGTGCAAACCTGCTATACAACACAAGAAAAAAATATGAGAAAATTAAATTAAAAAGAAAACAAAAGCACAGTTTGCTGGTTTAAATAACTACTACAATGATGTTGAAAGGAATAGAATATGGAAGTAGAAAACTTTCCTTGAGTTTGGAGACATTTTATTTTGGGTAATGATGAGGTCTCTCTGGAAGGAAACCATTTCATTCATGGATAGAATGTTCCTTGGATGTGATGGAGTGTTTTGTCCAAGCGTAGGTATATTTATATTAGATTGTTTATAATGGATTACAGTACTAATAGAAATGACATAGAGATTTCATGAAGAATACTTTTAAAAAATTTAAATAGACTGTTTCATTGAAGTTGTAGGCACAGCCATGTTGGATCCAGATTATTATGACAATCTAGTTTTGTTCACAAGTTTCCAACACAGATAAAATTTCAAATACTCTTCCAAGAGACAAAATTTCAAATACTTTGGCTTTGGGAAAAGGTCCCTAATGGTCCCTAATTTTTATAAATTAGAAATGAGAACTAGATGTCGAAATATCTTTGAGGATAGGGACCAAAACATTTAAGCATTTACTGCACATGACATTATAAGCCAAAAGATGCCTAATGATAGCTATGAAAATGTAATTAGGCATTACTTCAGAGTGCTTAAGTCTATGCATGAGGCACTGCTGATTGCCTTTGTAAACATGGTTATGAGTGCTGTAACTGAGAGGTTATTTTGTAACTTTTTAATAGAAGGGCTTTAATACAGGATACATCATTGTGCAATAAATAATTCCTTTTGGCATTTATTTTTATTTAGTTTCAGTTACTTAAAGCCTTTTTATTAAACCTTCAACATACATTTTTCTCCAGAATTAAGTACACCAAAAATCAAATCTAAAGTAAACATTTCACAGCACTGCTTTATATGCAAAGCTTTCTAATAAATCTTCAATTTTACAAACATCGTAGCAGCAAAAAAAGGCAGAAAGAAGGCATAACATGATCCATAACAAGCACATTTTCATGAGGAAGCCCATGACAAGATTTTGTGCCATTCACCAGTATTTGTGCTCCCAGGAGGTAAGCAGGTCACCAATTTAGTAAGTACTTATCAGCAAATAAGCTTTTGGGTTTTTCAGTATATTTAGAGTGCTGACTTTCACTTTTGCTTGAATAGATTATAAAACTAATTCTAAGATGAAACCCAAGCTTTTTAATCAACTGTGACAAAAGCCTATATACAGTTTTGAATAGCACTTCTGAAAGATGGAAATAAATTACCTCTTTATTTTCAATACCAGTAGAGGCTCATTTTCCATTTACACCATGTGATTCTTGTTAGCTGAGGGAGTTGCCATAAATTAGTTAGGGCAGATGAAGTCTGTAGCACAGCCATACTTCCTTTTTGCTTCAAAGCCATAATTTTAAAGCATAAATTATCACAAGGAAAGCTTTTATGTACTTTTCTGACTGTTTATTCATTTTGATTTATAGAATAATTAAAAGATAATATGGGACTCAAAATCCTACATAGCCAAAAAACTGGTTTTAATATAGGATAGGTCAGTCACTGTGGTTAGGAGAAATAACAACATTTTTTTTTTCAGTGGGACAGTGTTTTGGTAGACTTTTACAAGCAGCTCCCTTACCTAGCTTAATCAGGCTGTAGAAATAGTTCTGATGCATCACAAATGGCCTGGCAGCGCCAGAATGTAACACGAACCCTTGGAAAAGGCATGCATGGTTTTGTGGGTTTTAAACATGTTTTTAATCCAGAATGTTAAATTTTCTCCTAAAGTTTTAGACCTTTCTTGCCAAGGAATATGAAAACCAACATGAAAGTTGGGACATCTTTGCATGTAATCTTTTGGTCCTATTTTAATATTTATTAGGTTGTTTATATTAATGAGAATTGTAGATAAAGTCTTATTTTGACCAAGCAAATGCTTGTTTCATCTTGTAGTTGACAATCAGCAGCTGCCTCAACATGACTAGCAACAAGTCTGCCTTTAGACATGCATCTAAAAAAAGATCAGTATATGTAAGTGGAATCAAAGCATACAGCTGCCTTTAAGGATAGATAGTCTATCACCCAGAACTTCCAACCTCAGACTCTGATCATGTTTGACAGTCTATTATTAAGTCAATAATTTGCTGAAATGATCTTTTAATAATTGTCACTTATCCCATTAAAATATATTGTTAATTCTAAAATGTAATTTCTAACTGAAGGCTTCCCTAGTATTTTAATTAACCAGCCTCAGCTTTTGATAAAAAAACTAACCAAATAATTCCAATAGCATACATTAAAAACACAGTGTAAGATTTGCCACGGTTGACTATAAACTGAGTGAAACTTGCTTTCTGGGCCGAGAATTGACTAGCAAGAGATGCCAGTTCTTGTTTAGCATCACTGAGCCTGAATACTCTCTTCATCCCTAAGCAACAAACAATCTACATTCTACATGAACACATATACACACCCATAAGTACATGCACCCACACATGTGCATCCCAGAGAATCACTTCAAAAGTTACATGTTAAAATATTCACTATCAAAACTAGCCAATTAATCTTGTTGCTTTTTTTGTGTTTGTTTTTCTTTTAAGCACACAATATATGACTAAGTTTTGGGAATGGTAGTTTCCACTGATGTTTAAAGAAGTGAAATATTTCAAAATTCACGGAGTGTGTTGAATGCAGGTTTTGTAGTGCTACAGGCACCAGTGTGATCTTCTAAGAGTTTTCCTCTGCATCTGAGCTTAAAACACACATGCATTGTTGCTGAAATCAGGGAGAATTTTAGATGCAGAGATTCTATGATTCTATGTGTCACAAACCACTCTCTTCACTATTTGATTGTTGTGTGAAGACATTTACTGTGACATTTAGGGGCCTCAATAAAAAACCTTCTTCATGAATAGAATAATTGTTCTGGGAAAGAGGTATATAACCCCTTTTTTTCCCCCGATTAACATGATGGAAAAACTTTATCAAAAGAATGTTATATATGTTGCTCTAGTGTCTTACCTTGATTTGAACTTCAGGAGTTTGAATACTTAAGATTAAGTTTTGTGATTAGATTAACTTCCTGGAGACCAGATCTGTCTCAAACAAGATTGCTGTTTGTGGGGAAGCAAGACCCACAAGCAGAATGATAATAATTGTAATGCAGGGAAAGCAGGGAATTCTTGCTGGAGGCTGTCTGAACTCAACCACCAGTAGTGCTGCAAACATATGTATGTGTGTGTGTCTATATAATATATATGTGTAGGTGTAACAGGTAGTGTTTGCAGAACTGGCATGCAGATTTTTTACGTAGCCCCAAAACATGAGGTACTGCACACTAAGGGAATACACCTGCTCATGAAGTCAATCAAATCTGTTAAGACTTCTAGGACTGCTGTTCTGCATAGAGTCTTGCTGGGTTTCTAAAACAAAGTAGAACAGATTCAGCATTTAGTTAAGATAGTGTTCTTCCCATTGTCAAATGACAGGAATGAGATTTTGGCTACTGATACAGACAGTCCATAGTGACAAGTGTCAGTCATGAAATTTTTGTCTCTGTTCTGATTGCCCTCCTTCTACATTGCTGTTAGGGAAGAACAGTGATCACAACTTGTTAAATGAAGTTAGATTACCTTCCCTCCATTTTGGCCTCAGGAATAGACAGAAGACGAGCTGGAATGAGAAGAGGGAAGCAGCTATACCATCTCCCCACGTGGGTTTTAAAGACAGAACAGACAACGTTTGGGAGGCTCTGGATCAGCTGTTGAGAAGTGCATGAATCCCATTTTAAATTCTGCAATGCTGTGCGTGTCATGGGGGAACTGCCACCCTCCCCAAAGCACCAGAATGCAAAAAACAAGTCAGCTTAAAAAGGAGAGGCAGAGGCCGAGAAACCAAGACATGGGGAGACAGACACAAATTACCGAATGTCTGGACTGCTGTGGGCCTGAGAGAATCTTGCTGATAGCTCGGGAAAACTCGGCAGTGGGCGGTAACAGGGTACTAAACAGAGTGGCAATACTGGAGGAGAAACGACAGGCGCTCCTCACTAGCTGGTGTAACCCAGCCTGCAATTTGATCTTAGACAGGTTTTCTAGCAAGAACCCCTGTGGTGGAAGCCAAAATTACATCACTTGAAGTTTGTGAGAGTTGGCACACACCAGGGGCAACCAGAGGGAACTGAAAATGGAAATATGGATAAAGAAATATGATCTCTCTCCCCTGAATAATCCAAGGACAATTTCATGCATTTTCTAAGTAATGTTTTTTTTATTATTTAAGGCTGGCAATACTTCATTCTTTTCCCACTCACTTTGTTGAAGTAATAAACACTGATCATCACAAACAAATCTTAAAAATACTTTTGGAATTATCAGATTATGAAAAAACTCCACATCTACTTAATTTCTTAAAACTCTCTGTGAACAACAGGAGGGCAGAAACCAGTCATGAGACACACCCTGTGTGGAGGGTGTGTCCCACTGCTTCACATGGGGACCAGCCCCTTTCTTCAGAACCTACCACCACATGCCTTGCTGCCTGTAAATAGTTTTCCTCTAACTGTTCGTTGTGTCTGACCTGGTTTTCTCACCTAGTTTTATTCTGTTTAACTGTTGTCTTCAGAAGAGTACATTTCTTCTAATATACTCTGAAATACATGAAGAGATGCAAGTCCTTTATCTACACAAATACAAGTGAAGGCATACATCCTTTCTACAGCTTATCCTTAATGTCCTGTCCCTTTATATCTGTTCATGAATTATCTATGAATTGGTGTTAAAGCTGAGAAGCAGCCAGGCTACATTCGTATTAAATACACTACATGGTTGTCCTGTAAACTAGCAAAACCAGGTGATTATCTGCTTGTCTGTATTTTAAGGCACTCTTTTCAAGACCTTGGGTTTCTCTTGTAAGGAGACCGAGTATTTAAATACCTCCAAGAACATTTATTTCCTGTGCCTGGTTACTTTCCCCATGAGGTGATGCAGTCTGCTTGGGGACCTGGAGAGATGAGGGAAATAACATAAAAACTAAGTCCTGGAAGGTGGTGTGGAGAGAAAATTGAGGGGAAAGGAATAGTGCTGAGCTGGAGGCAGCCATCCAAATTGACACTTAATGGAAGGGTGCAAGGAAGCAGTGCCAGTGGGAAGCGTTTTTCCCTTGACTGCAATGAGAGGGGACAAAGATGCGCCTTTCCTGTATTAAACACAAGAGGAAATGTTTTCCTGTGTCCCGTTTTCGGAGGAGGGATTTGACCAGCCTACAGGTGCCCATAGGCTGCCACTCGGGTGGCTTTGGAGCAGTGCCACTGAGTGAAGTATTCAGGACCTTCTCCCCTCCGAGGATGAACTGCAAAGGAGTGGGAAGAAAACAAACTCTATCGCGCTTGTCCTTTGGTCCCGGAGGCAGGGCTCCCACCCCGGGGGCAGGCACGGGCGCTCCCCGAGGTCGGCGGGGCTGCGGGGCACGGGCAGCTCCGGCGGCACAGCCGAGGCACCCACGGCTGCCCTGACCCCTCTGCCAGGGCAGCGAGGGCTGCTCGGGGCCGCAGCGACGTGCGGCTGAGGGGACACTGCCCGGAAAAGTTGGAACCCCGCCGCTGCCAGGGACAGGGTGGCTCCGTCCCGTCCCGTCCGCCCCTCGCTACCCCGGGGCGGGGGGGGGCACTGCTCGCTCGTTGCCATCGACCGCGGGGCGGGGGCCGCAGCCGCGCCCGGCGCTATTTCAGGGCGGGCGGCGCCGCTCCACACCTGGCCCGGCCCGACTCCCTCCGCTCTCGCTCCCCCGCCTCCCTCCGCAGCTCCTCGGGCATGGCCGAGCCGGGACGCCTCTGCCCCGCTGCCGAGAGCGAAGCGGCCGCCGATGAGTTCCGCGATGTGATCCGCAGCCGCTCGGGTAGGCACCGCTCGCTCCGCGCTCCCTCCTTCCGCGCCGGGCGGGATCCCTCTGGCTGAGCTGAGCGCGGCTACAGCGCTCAGGAGTTTTATTCATCGGTGTTTTGCGAAATTATTCATTTTATTAGCTCAACTTTTCCTTTCTCTGTGCTGCACAGGAGGGGTTCTCCCGCCGGGCGGATCGCGCATCCCGGCGCGGCGGGCGCGGCGCTCGTGTCCGTCTTCCGACAAATGATTGTCACCGTGCGGGCTCCCCCGGTGTCCCCTACCTTGGGCTAGGGTTGCGCCGCTTGTGCCTGGGGGCAGATCGCTAAAGTTGTAAATGGGAACAGCTGTAGCGCTCCCCCAGAGGATAAAGTTTCAGGTGCCTGGGCCCTTTCTTTTTTTGCTTACTTCTGGAAAGAAACCAGATCCGTGGTAGTAAAGGTATTTATAGACCATTCAGCATTTACTCATTTGCAGTGCAAGTGCACGTGGAGCTACAAGTTAAATTAACTCTTCTCGAGGCTATATGTGCTTTCCCAGTAAACAAGCCTTAAAATAATGATGTCTTTAGACAGTTAAATGACTTTTTAGAAATGATCTCTCCTGTACTTGTATAAAACTACAACAAAACACTTGTCATGCATTATGGAATAATTAGAGCTGGTATGGAAATTTTAATCTTGAAGTGTTTGGGTGGTAGTAAGTAGAATTTATGTTTTCTGTGATAAATTTTGTGACTGTTGCTTTTACTCTGGTAGTGTAAGGACGCTCTTGCAGCACTATTTGGTGCTTTCCCACTCAAGTTTCAGTGATGCAGTTCCTGAAGATCTCTCGCTTTTTCTATTACCAACCTCCTGTTTCTTCTCATAATAATTGCTTCTCCTTCAATCTGGCATTTGAAAGGATGGGTATTGTCCATGGGGAGTAGGAAGTGGTGAAGAGTTAGGTGACTGTTTAATTGTTCTTGGGGTTGTGGGGTTTTTTTGGTTTCGGGATTTTTTTTTTTTTTTTCCCCCTCCCCAAAGGCCTTCTTTTGGCTTCTGCATCATGTCTTTTAACTGGGTTTCTGCACCTTGAGAATGTGAAAGAAAAGAAGCGTCTGGTGAGCTGTCTCCGTAGTCATTCCTAGTTAGGCTGTTTGTGTTACCTCTTATAGCAGCACATGTTCCCTGTTCCATACTTAGCTCACTTACAATTTAGGGGTTATAAAATGCAGACTGAGTGCAACACAGAGAAAAGCCCCCTTCACTTAAGGGCTTGTCCTGCTAGTATATAACAAAGTATTTGGGCAGCTGCTGATTGGAGATGAGAGAATTTGAAGATAAAAAAATCTTCAGGTCCATGTAATTTTCAGAAAGTGAAGTTGAAGGTAGTAACTTTACTGCTAGATGCTTACAACTCTGAACTGAGTGCTTTCTTCCCACATTTTTTTCCTATAGCTAGTAATTACTTTCGATGTTCAGTTTGATTTCCATTTTAAAAATTCATAATTGAGAACAGACGCTCTCTGAAAAGCTAGACAGGAAATGTTACCTATGCATTTCCTAATTATCCCTTATCCTCTCTGTTTCACTTGGAAAGTCTGTTTCCAGATGAACTTCAGTGGCAATATGTTAGTTGTATCATAATAAGTGTAAGCTCTCAAATGGCTCTAAAATTTTTTTTCTGGTTTCCTGCTATAAAGCAGTATTAGGATTTAGATGTTAGCAGTAGACATGGAGCAAACATTTGGGCTTCTTAATTGGGCATGATTCCCTGGTGTATTATCTATGACGAATAAGAAACGGAATCAGTTTAAGAATTGTAGAATTACCCCAGATGTTTATAAGCCTGGAGAGATAAGGAAATTCAATTTCCATCGTAATATTCATCACAGGTATACCTTTTTTTTTTTTTTTTTGTGATATACCCCACAGTGATCTCTTACTTTGCTTATCTTTCATTGTTATTATCTAACTTTGAAATGCATTGCTTAAAATCTGACTATGGATTTGGGGAGCAGTAATGAACAGCAAATTAACACAGCTGTTGGCACAAGCAAACTGAGAAGAACTTGGTGAGATGGTGTTTACAAGCCTCTTGGTGGGTTCATTTTGGGTTGGGGTTTTTCTGTAACCCGTGACATAGGTAAGGCACTTCTGGAGTTGGGATTCTCTGTTTGTTTGGATGTGTATTCCTCAACAAATTTGGGTTGGAAGCTTTAGGAAGGCTTCTCAAGAGTGAAGTACTGGCACAGTGTACTCATAAACACACTTTAACTCTGTAGTGATGGTGAGGAAACTAAATTGTTCTCAGGAGGCTCTTCCTAGGCCTGCAGAAAAGATTTTGGGACCCAGTAAGGAAGATCTTGGTGACTGAAAATGAAGATAGTGTAGCAAACTCATGAAGATTTAGGGCATCAGGTACTGCAGGAGCTTAAAAAGAGATTGTATCCTGCTTGTTTTGCACTGTGTTTATATTAATTTCATGCTCCAGGGGTCCGCTGCTTTCTGACAGCTCCTGGATAGGAAGTTTGACCTTTGGCAGGTGCGGGTCTTGTCTTCCCATGAAACCAGAGAAAAGATAAGGTAGAATATGTTGCAGTATTTACTGTATAAAAATATTCTATAATTGTGGATTTAAGGTCATATTCCAAGCTCAGAGCACCAATATTTGATTAAGATGAATGTCTGATGCAGATAGCATTAATTTGGGCATCCTGCTGTCAGTTCTAAGTAAAATAATTGAAAAAAGTTATAAGGATTCACTTTATGTAAGGACAAAATTTTAAAGTTTGTTTGTACAATTTACAGGAAAGCAGTCTCTCGCAAATATTGTCTGTTAACAAATTTTATTGATCAAGTGATTTCTTGCAGTATATTACAACACACAAAAAAATAAATAGCACTAGCAGTAAAGTACCTACTAAATTGTCTAAAACACACAAAACAGTTGTATTGCAGAAGCTACCATCAGGGAATTGTAACAGAATTGGGTTTTCCTTGTTGCATCTCCGTGGGGATAATATCAAGCTCTGACACTAATTCATCATTTTTCACTCATACAGAATGACTTGAGTTGCCTGAGCTTTGAAGAAGATTCACACATATGCAGAGCTTAGGAGTGAGGGATGTAAGCTGTGCTGCCAGAGAGAGGGAAGAGTTTAGTGGCTGCTGCAGGGGCTGTGTTCAGCATGTCCTCGTAATGTGATGACACGGGGAAATGGGTGTAGGAAAGTTTATTTTTGACTCTTGTATATGGCATGGCTGACTCTAGTATGAGAAATATGTCAGAAAATACCCACAAAACCTGAAATCCAAGATTAATATCTATGGAGCTTAGCCAATAATTTGTTTTAAGCCTTTTCTGAGGTGTTGCAGAAGTGACTTTATTGCTTTGAGTGTCTTCATGGCCAGAAAATCCTGGATGCTGAGTGCCTGCTAGGGGAGGGAGCAATAATGAAGCAGAAGTCAAAGGTAACAAATTTATTTAAACATGTGATATCTTGCACAGAGAAGATGGTTAACCTCTGGGGATAGATCCTCCATATCTAGAGGTGTTTGGTCCAGCATTTAGTACTTTTTTGTAAGGTTAGCTTTATTCAAATGCACTTTACTGGATTCATTATGCAAGAGCCTGTTGTAAAACACCAGTGCAGTCATTTATCTAGTGGGCCCTTCTGGCCACGGTGATATTTATTTGTATCTACCTGGCTCTTCCATTTGGTGCTTGCCATCCAAACTGGGCCTTCTCCTGATGGACCACCCTGTTTGTTTCTGGTATGAGGCTGAACATACTCCCTTTGCCCTGTGCAGGGACACTGGCCATTCTTAAAATACTGGTGTTAAACCAGAACCCATCCAGGTCTTGAGCTAAGATTGCTCCAGAGAGCTATTGAGATAGAATTAGCAAAGAGACATTGTGAAATAACTGTAAATGTGAATGTTACAAGCTACAGTCACTTTCCAAACCATTAATAAGCATGCCAGCCTAGTAAGTGTGGATCTCTAATGTATTGTACTTGATGTCATGTTTGTTGAGCACATGGATTCCATACTTTTGGAAATGGATGTTGCAGAGCTTAATAAAACCTATCCTTGTGATTTAATTTCTCTGAAGAACATGTGGTTTCCATTTCTCAGGATGTGTTTCCTGGCTGTACAGTTAAATAGCACCATCAAGTCTCAAATGCATTTGCATGCTTGCTATGTTGAAAAAACACTTTTTTAAAAAAAATAAAAAAGCAAATGCAAGTCAAAGAAGAGAGTGAGTGGTTTTATGCAATAAAAAGAAATCAGCATGCCATAAATACTTTCTCATAAATTTAATGGAGATTTAGATTTTATGACTGTTTCAGAACTTAGTAACTGTAGTCATGATTAGCAACACAAAGCCCTCTAATTTCCTCAGTTCATATGCAGCCTTTAGAAAAGTGCTTAAGACCTCATTTGTTCTTGACTTATAGCACAAAATTATGCAGATCTGGAGTAAGCTGCTGTTTTATCTTGATGGCTTTGCTTAGAAAAATGATTTGGTGTGGCTTAGGGTTTGAGAGTGAGGACTTGATCCTACCCACTTTGCCTTCTGTTAAGTTGCATGACTCGATGCGATGTGCTGACTAGAAGACAACAGTTTTGGTCTTTATATGCAGCATAACAAAACAATTGTTAGGAATTGGCGTTCAGCACTGCTAACTGAGTTTCCAGAATATCTGCTTGCTTTCTTTTTTGTACTTTAATGCCATTAAAATGTAAAGCTACAACTTGTAGTGGTGATAAAGGCAGTTAAATAGACTTAGAGCAGTGATTCTCTTTTTTTCCTCCTTGCTCCCTCTGGCCTCCCCGAGCTTCATGGATGTGTAAACTGTAGGTGACCAGAACTGTTAGTGCATATTCCAAACTGGATAATGGGAGTGGGGGCTTGTCCCCTTCCCCCTCAAGCATCCAGAGTCCCGAGAGAATTCCCTGGGTTCCGCAGCACCCAGGGACCAGCACAGGACGTGCCCTGCCTGTTTGGCTGAAGTCGCCCTCCCTCACTGATGGCAGGGGGATGTTAGCACCGTGTCTGAGACAACAAACGGACTGACAGCTGTATCTGCATAACAAAGTGTGCACCGTGACTCTGAGGTGGTGGCTGACGAGAGGAGCCTCGTGTGCCGGAGGGGCTCTGCTGAGCAGCGCCGTGCTCGCCTGCCGGGGGATGCTCACAAGCCCGGGGGCTGGCACAGAGCGATCCCTGTGCCCGGGGACACGCGCTGCTGCCTGCGGTGACACGGCATTCCCGGGGCGCTGCTGGGCAAGCAGGTAAGCGATGGATCTTCAGTGGCATTGCGAAGGCTTGGATCCCCCTCAGGAATAAGAAGAATGCCTGCCTGGCTGCTGGAGTGGAGACTTGGCTCTGGTGAATCACAACTGGAGCTTGCACCCAAGGGGAGACTCCTGCCTGGTGTCTCTATTCCTGCAAGTGGGAGGAGTTGTGGATCTTGTCCAAAAAGGCTTTAGGGGCTGAGTGAAGCTACTGCAGGAGGGAAAAGTAAAGGGTCATGGTCATAAGGCTAATGTATTTGTCAAAATAAATATCTTATTTATCCATAAATATTTTTACATACAAAATTTGGGGTTTGATGGATATAGTTTCATATTGCTTAAAGGAAAGAACAAAACCCTCTGCTGATGAAACAGAATGAAATAGAATTAAAATGTGGATATAAACTGTTCAGATGATTTCCTGGCCTTTCCAGTTCGTCTGTGGTTTTGCAGGACACTAGTAGCTTGCAAAGCAATTGTAGGACATAAGGTGCTAGTGATGTGGTAGAAATATCCTCCTGTAATTCATCCCACTTCAGGACATAGGTTAGCTGGACCTAATAAGCAGAACGAGCTAGAAACTTTTTGTAATGTTTACAATCACAGCATGTAAAGGTGTCTATGTAGAAGGTGATTTTCAAATATATGGTTTAGAAGGGTGAAATAGTTTATTCACTGAAATAAAACTTTTCCTGAGTTCAGGGCTTCATTATGTGCTTTAAACTATTGTACTCAAATCAATCTTTTGGGGTTTTTTTCCAGATAAAATTAGATTATATATGTTCCTCTTGCTGAAATTAAGTTTTCATCTTGTTTTGGTTTTCTATTACTTTGAGATATTTCCATTGTTTCTATTATACTTGACAGGCTGCATTTCTTTTTATAAAATTGAGGACCTAACCATCCACTATATAATCTGCTCATTGTGGTGTAGCAGATGCCTTACTCTGTAGGACAAAAAATTGACTTTTGGGTAGCTAGGTGGTTTCCCCCCCCCCCCACCTTTTTAAGGATTTAAAAGCATGGGATCTGGTATGTTCAGAAGTGCTGATCACTTGCAGCTTCTGGTACTCGTTAGTCATTTCAGTCTGAACAGAACAGGAGGGGATGAAAATTGCTCTGAAATGTGTTACCAAAATGTTTCAAAACTTCAATCCTGTTAAGTAGTAGTCTCTGACCAAAAGTAAGCATTTCTTTTCCATTTCAATGGCAAAAGGTCATCCAAGCAGCAGTTTATTTAAGATACTATATTTAATAGCTTGCTCTTTAAATATCCATGTTTTTTAATTGCCTGCCTTCTGTATACTGTTGCCTTGACAACAGTATTTTTGTATGCTAAGAAGTTCTGATATTTCAAATGTAGAGCTAAAGAAATACTTTGTGTGTCTTAAACTAGCTTTAGAATGGCAGCATCTGTGAACAATTATCATTTTAGCTGGTTGAGTGTGAGTATGTTGGTTGTGTACGGCAGCTGATTCCATCCTGTGGTAAGTGCTCACATCTTGTCATTAACTGTTACCTGTTGGACATTAAAGGTAATGGATTTATTAAAGGGATTTTTTATTAAAGGGATCCCCTGTAATACAAATCTCAAAGTGGCAGAAATTAATTCAACGCTTTTTCTTTTTCTCTTTTTATGTTAAGCATAATTCACTGACTTGAATGAAGTAGTAACTTGTTTGTGGCTATCACTGGGGGGGGCGGGGGGGAACCCCACCCTGGCATTAGGTAATTTTGAAGTACAAATGTCTTCCTTGAAAAAGCTAAAAAATCTCCTGCCATGGTACCAGTGTCTCTCTGTGGTGTCCCATCCATTGCTGAGCCTCTGGAATTACTTTGGATAAAGTCTCACCTCTTACAGCAGGAACTCTGTGAGCCACGGGCTGTTTTGTGTAAGCTGGCAAATATTATACAGAATGTCAAGGTTAGTTTTTTGCTGTCCTTATCCTGTGTGATTGGTATCGTGAACACAATGTGATTGAGTTATGCTGCAGGATGCAATCAGATACCATAAATAGTATTATCTACATAGAGTCTTGGAAGTGGTTGCTGGACTGCTTTTAAAGTGCACTTTGGCTTGGATATTGAAGCCATAGATTGGATCATAATTTTGAAATATCAACCTGTTTATTAGAGAGATAATACACTGTTTAACTAATTTATTGTTTAGAAGAATGGTTGAATTGTAAAGAAATATATACATGAACTAAAGCAAGTTTATATGTTGTTTGTAACTTGCAAAAGCTGCTTTTACCTTTTGTTCAGCCAGTGTATGAGTGCCTTACTAAAGAGGAAGTGCACTCATCAAATTATTTAGGGTGATTGCCCTGCTTAGCAATTTTCATTTTCACCTTGCTGGACAGGGAGAAAAGAAAAAAGTGCAATATACATCAACCTCTACCCAAACACTGTGTCCTACCTAAGTTTAAGATAATCATGTAGGGGAGGAGGAGCTGTAAAGCAAGTTCATACTGAAGTTTTCACTAAGTCACAATGGTCCCAAATAAGCTTCCTGCAAAGATTGTCTGGTATTGTTTTCTTTTAGGAAATATTATCTGACTTGTATCTTGAGGGTAGTGTATTAACAAGTAATCATTGAAGCAGAACCATTACCTAACTATGATTTCAGGGCTTTATGATGTTAACTTTTTGCTTGGTGATGGAGTCTGCTGTTCTTGTTTTCTCTAATGTCAAGGAAGACTTGCTGTTTTGGTGTTTGGAATTTATCAGACTGTTTAAAAATAGATTTGTATGACATTTCCACTTTGTCAGTGGAAGTGGACTAGCTTAATAAAGGTTGTGTAATAAATTTACATTCAATAGTGTTTCTGTTCTGGATGGCCCACATCTGCCAGTACCATCTTCAGGAGCTGGCTTCAGCCTTGCAGACTACCTTTAAAGTGGGAAGTATAAATCTTTTACACCTTTGACCTAAACTTATTTCTTTATTCCCAAGTGTGCCTTACAATTGTAGGGGCATCCTCTCTTTAAGCTATCTAGCATCACAGTCATCACGTAAGTTCCTGAAAAAGCTGGCAGCTGGGAAAACAAAATCATCTCTGCAGCACTTTTGTTTCTGTGTTGTTTTTTAATTTTTTTTCCCACGCACAATAATTAAGCTAATTCAATTAAGCTTTGTGTGATCTTTCCCCTTTTATCTCAAGTGTAATGTTTTGCTGAACACTAGAGGGAAATAACTAAGGATTGGCAATGTGCACTTGCAAAATATTCTTCAGTTGAATGCTGGCTGCTTCCTCAGAATGATTTCTGGTTGTTTTGGATTTAAACAATTATCATTTCATTATCCTGAAACTCTGGAAAAGTGTCATTGGTCCCTAATTTGATGGAAATGTCAGTGTGTGGTGGAAAATGTGTGAAACTGCAGAGGACTTGCTGCTTCTTTGGGATTCTTTCTCCATGGGTTCCTGTACCCAACAGATGGGTGAAGGAAACTTCTACTGTGTGAAGAAACTTTCTGGTCTGCTTCCCAATTCATACTGGACTTGGTAAATTTATGTTAATTCAGTCATGTTTCTTCCTTCCTCTTTGTGGTACTGCTGCCTGGCGACAGTAGTAATGACAGTAAATGCTGGAAGAAGCCCTGTCCTCTGGGATGATTTCTGGGTTCTGGGCTGTTTTTTCATAGATACAAAACCATCAGCAGTGCAGCAAAGAGCTACAGGTTGAGGCCTGGTGACACTGCACCAAAACTTGCTGCCTTTTCAGCATCTGCATGCTGGCTTGATGGGAACTGTGCAGCCTGGGTGTAATCAATCTGAGGCTGCTTCTGTAGAGGTCGAGCTCCTGCAGGTCCAGACTGTGAAAGCAATCAAGGGAGGATTTGGTTCACTAGAGTTAAATAAAAGAAATACTGAGTAATAATTAGATATAACATCCTACAGTAAAAATTGTTAGACTTACCCTGCCTCCTGGGGAAAACCCCCCCGACAAACTACTTGTTTGAATGTAACCAGAAGGGTAAATGTGATGGTCCTTAGGCAGCCTTCTCCTTTCCTGCTCAGTTACTCCAATGACCTTGTCTGGATCTGTGGCCTATGGATTTCTACCAGGTGTCCTGCTAAACAGAAGTGAGTCCACAAATTGAGTGATTTGCATGGCAGAGTAGAAAATTAATTCATCATGATGATTGCCATTTGGCTGATAGTTAAACAGAGGCATAGATAATACTAATGCATTCTTCCTGCAAGACTAAGTCAATTAAACCCCATGCAGCTGAGACAGATCCCTTTTCATCAAGATTTCTTTCAAGGCTCATGTGACTTCCTCCACATAATAAATTAGCAACTGGGAATAGAATACCAAAGTCAGTTTCATTCTTTAAACTCTTAATATAAACTCCCTCAGGATACTTTGGGGAAAAAATCAGCTACAGTAGATTTTTCTCCTCCTTAGAAATTGTCTCTTAAAAAAAAAAAATCCCCTGCATGACTCATTTAGACTTATGCAAAATATTCTGCTAGAAAGTTCTTAGTGATGTGGTATGTCAGGACTTCAATCTTCTGTCGTGGGAAAGAAGAGAAGGTATGGTGCATAGACACATGACTGCTGCAGTCAAACAACTAATTCATATTCAAAACATAAGCACTCACCAGGAAGAGTTTAAATCTTCTCCAAATCTAGAGTAGTTTTAAAAGATCCAGAGCTTACATTTAAGCACCGCGTTTTTGTGGCTAGACTATTTAAAACAATTATTTCTGCTTAATTAATATTAACAACACTTTTCATCTCTTGTAGCTGCTGCAGTTTGAATAATACTTCCAAGTTTTAAGCTATTAATTTCCTGAGATTGTTTTGCAAACTGTTTGTTGCGTAGGTTATAATAAAGGGGGATGTTTTTGAAGTATCAATCTGAATAAACACTGAAATCCTAACTTTGTTATGAAAGATGTGTTTAATGCTTCTTGTCCCAAAATGTTTTGCCTTCTACTTTCCTGAACAGATAAGACAATATCAATCAAACTACAGAGGTATAATATTTAAAACTTGTGCTTTGTCTTTCATGAGTACCTCTTTTACAGATGGCAAAGAGAAGGATTCTTCATTCCATCTGAAAATGAAATAACTTTTTCCTTAAAGAGCAAATGTTCCTTATGCAAGAAAAGTAAAGCTCACCAAGAATTGCAGTCCCGGAACAAGAAGCCCAGATTGAGCTAAATTTGGGATCCCTTGCCAGTAAATGCCATTATAGAGACTTATAGGGAATCTTCTGCTCCATAAAGGTCTGCTGAGAATCTGCGATTTTAAGAGTTAAAAAGACCCCAAACACCAAACCAAACAAAAAAACCCCCAAAACAACATCACACAAACTCCAAACTGAAAACAACTTCAAACACACAAACCAAAAGTAACAAACCAAAAAATCCCCAAACCAACAAAATACAACACCAAACTTCCAGCCAGCCTCTCTGCTTCCCAGACTGTGAGAAAAAAGCTAGATGTTTCCTGGCCATAGGGGTGTGGTGTGTTGCAGCTCTGACTTTGCAGTGTTGGTTAACTACTGTCAATCTGCTTGTAAAGGAAGAAGATGAATCTGCATTTTATATCAAATGTGGATGGTCATTCTCTGATCGAATCCAAGTTCTCCTCCCAGTCACACCCTGACTGAACCTCATCTCCTGAGCAGGCTTTCTCCTGCCATCCTCAGGGTGCAGGTACCACTGCTGGGTACCTCAGAACTTGGCTTTTACAGCTCCATCCTCTGGAGTAGAGGGTCCTGGTAGAACTTGATGAACCTTCTGAAGTTGCTAATGCCTGTAAGTGAAGTTACAGCTGAAGCCCAGACTGTCTCTTTGTCAGAGACTGAGCCATGTGCAGCTATCAGCAGCCTGAGCTGTGGGCTGGGCTGACCTGACCTATTAGTCCCAATTGCTAGGCAGAGATCCCAAAATACTCTGGTGATAGCTGGTGGCACTTCTGGAAGCGGAGTGGCGTGGGAACAATGCTGTAGCATAAAGGAGGGTACAGGATGTGCAGTCCTCAAGTGACCGGGAGTAGTGGGTGGTGGGGTTTTCTGGGAAGTGGGATCCTTGCAGAGAAGGGAGAGGCTGCCTTGCTTGTTACAAATGTTCTGGCTGTGCTTCCCTGCCACAGCACTGCTAACAAAGGGGAGATGAAGACTCAAAATAGACAAATGTATTCCCTGTAAATAACACCATGAACGTGTGATGGTGCTACTGTTGGAGTGCTGCATTAGTTTAAAAAAAGTTCTGAAGATGTAGCTGCAATACTACTAGAATGGGTGTATTCTGTGTACTCCTACCTAGACAGGTAGAAAACCTGTGAAGAGAAAGGTATAGGATCTTAAAATGTAAATTAATTGACAGTGACTGTGTGGGGAGGAATATGTATTCCTCTTCTGTCTCTGTTATCTATAAAATATATATATTTTAACTGGGGAAAAAAAGAGAAATGTTTAATTTCACTTCCGATTCCTTATTAAGTATTTTCTTGTAATTAAATTAGAATGCTGCTTGCAGCAGTTTACAAAATGCTTGTCAAAGTAAAGAGCAACTTGGCATATTTCTTGTTTTCAGAACTTAAAGAGCTAAAAAAACCTGGCACTGGAGTTAAATGTGCCCTTTCTTCCCTTTTTTTTTTTTTTTTTTTTTTTTTTTTTTTTTTCTTG
>VYZT01014017.1:34279-95734 GCA_013400735.1 Pomatostomus ruficeps
TTTTTTTAAATAAGAGTTTACCTGTGTAGAAACTGATTTTGCAGGCTTTTCATACAGACCTGAATGTGACTGGAATGAAGAGATCCCTTTGGAGGGCTGTTGTGAACCAGAAATTGCACTGACTTACCTTCAGTGCATATGCAGCTTATTTAATGAAGTGATGAGCAAAGTACATAAGCCTGAATACACTAAAAGGGAATGGAAGCTGAGATTTCTTGATATAATTATGCCTGGGATTTGATCTGTTTCTTCCCCTGTCCTGGTGGGAAGTTCATCCACTTACTGCTGTTCGTAAGAGCTTAAGACTGCTAAATTCAGCTGTTTCTTTAATGCATGTATTTGTTCAAAGATATTCTACTCAAGCACAAACCAAGAGACTTCTGGGTCAATTATCAAAATCAGTAGAAAGTGCAGGTGTGTGAAATGTATCCTTTTACGTACAAAATGTGTCTGATGTTTTATAATGAACCAGCTGAAGTTTATATAGTGAGGAGTTTTGCATTTGACATCTGCATTTGCCTTACTTGAATGCTGATTTTCTATCTCAGTTCAGGAAAGTTTTCTGGCAATGCCATAGGATCACTTACCACTGCTCAAGTAATACTCGAGTTAACTTTGAGTTGTTTCCTAGCACATAGTATATCCTACACATGGTGTTGCCTGGGATGCTTGGAGTAGGGTTCCAAACTTCAGTTTTCTGTGAAATGAATATATTTTTACTGACTTCACTGATCAGCATATCTAAGATTTTTATTTTTTTCCTGAAAGTATACAATCCCAGTGATTTGTGGTTTGGTGCAATCCTGATACATTCAGGTATAGGTTTCAAAGCAAAAATTGAAGTAGGGTCTTAAGAGAGTTTCATTTTCTTTTAGGATAAAATTATTGTCTTGAAATATTTAATATCCATTTGTAAGAATGTATCTTAATTATTAGTATATGACCTCTTTACTCTTCAAAACACAAAAATACCAATACTAATTATGTGACATATTTAAATAATTAATAAATCCTCCCAAACCACAACAACATAAACCAGTACAGAATAGATTTTACATTGTATTAGTCAGTCAGGCTTACCTGTCTTCCAAGGTACATTAATACATTTTGATTTATAGAACATCAATTCCCTGATAGAACAACTGGACCATGCTTTTTTGCTTAACAGAGGTAATTCTGAGATATAGCTTTATAATGTTGTTGAATTATCTTGATAAATGCTTTTGTCAGAAATATTATACAGCTGTAATGAAATTGTGGTTCAAAACAAAATTTGCACTCGTAACACAGATGGCAAGAGTACCAGTTCAGCCTGGCTTTTTTTTCCTTTGTCCAAGCTTAACAAACCAAGTAACAGTGAAGTTGAAGGAGGGGGTGCTTAAACAAGATGCAAGTTGCCTCGTGCCAATGCTGCCTTTATTGTTCAGAATGTGAAAAATGTATATTTCTGTTCATGAGGAAGCTTGTTCCAATTCCCCATAAAATCATAATCATTTTGTTAACCATGGAAGAACTGATTTACATAAAAAGTTATAAATCCATTTGGAGTAGGAAAACTTCATTATAACTGCCTCCTGAGTTTGATCATACTTTATTTGCAAATAAACACTTGTGCATGTGTGTAAAAAGACACACAGGGTTGAAAGCTGCAGCCCAGGAATGCACCTTGGAGGTGTGTGTGCTTTAAACACTCATCCCACCCTCTGGATTCAGGTTGGTACGGCAACCAAGAGAAGGGAGGATCTTGCATACAGCCATGTAACCCTGACGTGCACTGCACTGTACTGCAATGGAGACCAAGGCATAGGATAAAAGATCCAAAGCTTTTTTTGCAGAATTTTATTCCTGTGTGCTGCTGCTTTTTCTCAGCATTTCCCTCGTGCTGTGAGCTTCTGTACTGAGAATGTCACAGACAAAGTGTGATGGTGCCAGCAGTCAGAGGAGTGTGGGGGGCAGTGCTTTGCCTCCCAGCTTGGCTCTCATCTGCTAATGGGCACTGGGAGACTCCTGTGGTGTGTATTCCCTCTCTGTGGAACATAAAATACAGCGCTTGGTGTGCTACAGTGGTTTGGGAATGTGTGTGTGTGTGTATGTATGTGTGTGTTTTGGTGGCTCTTTTCTCCACCAGTACAGATCATCAGAGATGCATTAACAGTTCTGTTGGGTTTTCTAGTACAATATATTATCTAGCTGGCTAGAAAATTGTAGAGGAGGCAAGATGTCCTGAAACATTGAAAAAGTATCATGGAAAGTAGACTCTGTTCTTCCAGCAAGGTAAGCCATTATCCTTGTGAGATTCTGTGGTCTCTCTTTTTTCCCCAATTTGAAGCCCTGCAAATTAAAATTTGGCTACACTGAATCCCTGTTGTTTTTTGGTTTTTTTTTAAAGACTTTCTCACAAATTATACACTAGGAGTTGAAAAATAAGGGTCAAACAGTGTCTGTTTCTTTGGCTTCTGTCCTTGGTTCTGCACTTGGAGACTTGTCTTCAATGATTATGATTGGCAGCAGAGGTACCAACTTTTAAAGTTAGTTCTTGTATAATTTTTTTTTTTTATGCTTTCAGGGGTGAAGGGACATGTTGGCTTCTGAATGTGACATGTCTTTAATACTCTAGCAAAGGTTAGTAGTGGCAACCCCTTTGGGAGGAAGGGGGATTGGGCTGAAAGGAGCAATCTTGGTTGAAGAAGGCCAGCGTGGTTCTGGAGAAGCCTGTGTCCTGTCCAATGGTACACAGAAATGTCCTGGACTTCCTCTTCATCAGGCACCACATTAATAATTTTAACAACGCTACATGAAAAATTAGATTAAGGCTTGTGGAATCTGTAGTTCACGGGAGCAAAAAGTGAATGCTTTCCAAGAGTGGAAGTGGATTTCATTGAAGTGACCAAACAAAAGCTATGAAAAACATAATGAAAAATTCTAAAGTACATTTGCAAGCTATGGCATTGCAGCATCATTGATTTCTCTGTAACAGACACAGAATACACCAACTTCTGGGATCCTGAATCAGACCCTTCAGGAAAAGAAGGGGGGAATTGTGGAGATGGTACTGCAGCGGTGGATGTCAGCTAAACTGGCTCAATATTCAAAAGAGGAGCCTGGAGCTGTAATTTAATTGTACAAAAACTTGAGGAACATAAACCACCTTGGTTTAAAGAAGCCTTTGTAAATGAGTATTTTATTTGCAGAACCACATCTCCTGCTGTCAGGTTTGACAGCAGATTATGATACTAATCCTGCTTAAATGGTTATATAACCAATTAGTGGTAGGTGTTATGAACTCAGTGTAGCCCTGGAAGAGTTTAGCATTCAAGTAATGCATTGTTTGCAGAGAAGATTGCATGGTAAAGGCTGTGGATTAGAATTCTGGTCATTTTCCTGTGTCTGTGTCTATAATTCTGAAGTATGAAGTCTCCTTTCTGTTGCTAAATGCATTGTCTATTTTCTAAATATATATAATGCAGAAATCTTGAATAAAACACATTCTTAGTCCTATAACTCCTATTCTAGAATGTGGCCAGCTACTTGAAAAGACACTGTGATTAATTGATACAGCTACTTTGAGGTTAATAAACTCCTGTCTAGGAGTGAGAGAAAATTAATATAGGTGGAAATCATGTAAATAACTGCATAACATTGAAAATAGGATCTCCCTTGCTTCCTAAGATCGTTCTTACCAGAAAAAACTAACACACCTCTGTTAACAATTTTCCAGGGATATAAAAAACAGAAATGTAAGTTTTGCAGAGTGTAAATACTCTATGGAGAATAGGGAAGTACTGAGCTACTTCAGTTTAGAAATAAACAATGTAGGTCCCTTGTGGCTGGCCTCCTGAGGAATAACTTGCCTTTTTTGGGATCATAAATGGCTGATACTTCATGAATGCTGCTTCACTAACATTGTATTTATCTTAATTGAATCTTGGAAATAATATGATTAGAAGATAAGGCTTTTTAAGGCTCATGTTTGTTGTGATAGTCTCTTGTCAAGATTTGTGGAGTAAGTATTAAAATATGAGCACTCTGTGACAGAAGGTTTTGGAGCCCATTCCTTTAAAGCACAAGATCTAAGACTCTTGGACTGTCAGATGGCTTATGTGTTTAAAGCTTTAGAGTATGTCTTGGGGAATGTAGCAGAGCTTGCGAATGTATTCAGATTTACCCTGGGACTTGAACAGTTACTGGTCAGTTTTAATGTTCAGTGCTTCAATGAAGTAGTTAACCTGATCAAACGACCTTTTTAAACCCAACAAAAACCCCCTTTAATTCAGCAATGTTGGAAGTGATCATCTCAAGCTTGCTATGTACTTGTCTGTTCCCTGATGGAAGCTATTAAAGGCAAGATCCAAATAATTCAGGTGAAATTCTGCTGCTGCATCCGTAAGGATTGACTGGAAATGCAGTAGGACTCCATGTTGATAAGAATCCCAGGATCGCTTTTTTATATAGTAGGTCAAATTTTTGTTGTCTATTTAATTTGAAACTTCAGATTAATATCATTTTGTAGTTTAATTTAAACCCCAGTTAGCTGTACTCCAGTCTCAGGAAGCCTCACTTCTGGCAGTGGTGAGATGGGGCTCTTTCCTACCTACAAGCCTGTTAGTGAAGCTCAGGGTTTGATTGAAGGCCAGCTATACCCTGTTTTCTGGAGGCTGTGTGGGCATAAAGATGGTTAGTACAGGGAAAGGAGAATTTCCCAGTCTTTGGTCTGCTTTACAGCTTTGTGGTTTTCAGCTACATTATCAACCTATCTGCATTCCCTTACAAGATAAGTACTCCAGCACAGCAGTGCAAGCAAGTTCAGGTTTTATAGCTCTTGCTGGAAGAGGTTAAGAAGAAAAGATATGGAAAAATCTATTTATCTTTAGAAAGATTTTTTAAAGTGCTTTCCATAACAAGCTGTTTAAATATTTAATGCAATGTAAACATAAACAGGTATTTTTCTACAAGGAATACCTTCATTATCTATCTATTCAAAGCAGATGCATATATTTTATAACATGACAGGAGGACTGGAATGTACTTATCTAAGGAAGAGAAAATTTCTTCTATAAAATGATTGAATAATAGATATGTAATTTTCCAGTTTGCGTGTTCTTTCTGAGCACTAATGGCATTGTAGACCTCATAAGCTTTGCAGAAGAGTATTTTAAATCTTCAGACTCAATGGGGCACATATAAGTTAGTGTACACACACAGGAGTATATTTGCATTGTGACTCTCAGTCTTGCATACATATGTGCACAATTGAGTCTCTCACAAGGAATGTAATTTACAACTTACTGAAATTCTCTAGGCTATAAATTTTGGTAAGCAGCTGCCTTTTCAAGGTTCATGTCCTCTGGGTCTTTTTGTAAACCTGCTTTCTCAAATGCTCCTTTCCCTGAACCTCTGATTCACAGGAGAGTAATGGGGGCATTCCTTTTGATTTACCATCTGTGCTGTAAATTCTCCTCACAAACCCCTGCTTGCTCCCCCTCTTCTTTGATGCTACCTCTAGTGCAGTTTTATATGTGGTAGCTTGTTGCCATGCTGCTGCTTGCTCCAAGTGGCAGCGTTTTCTCTCACTATGGCTGCCCATGGCTGTTTCCCACTTGAATTTCATGGCCAGATGATGTATTTGTGGTTTGAAGCCAGTGGGCTCAGGCACGGTTACACGTTCTGCTTCTCTGCTTCTGGTTTTAGCAGGGGCAGTGCTGGATCGTAAGAGGAAAGTTTAAAATATTCTTGGAGGGAATTGGTAAACTGTGAAAGCTTTAAAGACTGCTTTTGTCCTGACCCTCTGTACAACTTCTTTTTGAATGAGTTTGCAAAAGCCCTTTCTGGTCTATAAAGTCTATGAAATCAGGTTTTCCTTCTAGACTATGATCCCAGCTGGAGTCTATCTGTCCCTTTAAAAGCTGGTGTTTTGTTCTGAATTCCATGAGGTGCATTGCAGTTGGCTTTTCTTTCAGAAAGTGCTTTATATCACTCTAGCCTGTTACTCCCTTTGAGTCAGTTATAATCAGGAGCAAAATTTATGTGGAGCAGTAAATTGTGATGCTTGTACAACCAGCTGAAATTTGCAATGGCTTATCTATGGAATTCTTCCTGTGGAAGCTGTTTCGTACTCCCTTCCTCCCTATTGCTCATTACTGCACCTCTGGAGCCTAATTCCAGCCACCGAGAAAATGACTGAAAGAAGGGTGAAATAAAGTTCTCTGCTGGAGTTAATGCTTTTATATCCACTAACTGTATAGCTGGCCTACTTGTTGACATAAAGGAAAATGTCATGAGGAAACAAATAGCAAACCCTGGCAGTTTTGCAGCACAGCAGCCCTGTGACAGATGAGATCGCAATGGGCGCTGTAAGCTCCTTGCTTACTCTCCTCCCAGCCCTGCCCCTTGCCCAGGTTACACTGCCTCTAATAAAACATTGCCTCTTAGTCTTGTGATTTGTTTTTTATCTTTCCTTAATTTTGATTTCACACCTATTTATGGTCCCTTTCCCTGCTGCCTTCTCTGCCCTGGAATGACTGTGGGCGTAGTGTTGACTTCCGGAAAATACTAATGGAATTAATGTCAAATAAAATTGGGATAACAGAAAAGAGCTTTTTAAAATAGATTTTTTTCCCCTAACATCTGTGCTTCAGATACTTGTTTTAGTACTTGAAACAACTCAATGTTTTTCTGCTTTTTAATCCAGAAGAGCTGCAAGCTTAATTTTGAATGTGTTCAGAATACTTCTGAATGTTTGGGCTTTATTGGAGCAATTCATATATAATAATACCTAATGTATGATTCAGTTGAATGAATTTAAGATGATTATTCACAATATAGTGAATATTCTAATTGCATGTTGCTAAATAAGCATTCAGATGTAACCGATTCAGCAGCACTGCTAGGGCTGCAGGTATGGCCAGCCTTGTTTGGCTGCATTTGTTCTTCAGCTTTCCATTTCATTGTCTTACAAGAGCTATCTCAATTGCAATACAATTGCAAACAAATCCAGGCATTTAGGAGCTTGAAAGTGATCTACTGGATCAAAGCACAGCAACTGAGACCTGTTCTGTGCATGTGCATCACTGCATTGCTGCTTCTATTGAGATAATCATGCTTAATTTAGTGTTGTGGGTAAGGTTTTACTGTCCACAACTAACTGCTTATCAATTTGAGCTGTGTGAAATAAAGACTGTGCCTTCAAGTCTTTGCCACTGACGAGGATCGTTATCAAGATGGCACATCAAGGATGGATTTGAGGATGTTGGTAAGCATGCACTGTCCTTGAAGAATGACAGAAAATTAAGCTGCTTCTCTATGCTTTGCATGAGGCCAGAAGTACCCCTGTTTATTTTAAAACCTTGACTGTTTTTCCTCTTGTAAAATAATCACTTTGATTGTTTTGGACTGTGGTGAATATCTGCTTCTTAACACTGAACATAATTACTAGATTGTAGTAGTCAGAAAACAGTATCAAAAAGAAAAATAAAAAAATATTATAAATTCTGAATATTTATAAATATTTAAACAGCAAAATATTTAAATGCAACATACAGCACACATCTATGATGTTTTTAGCTACATTTAGAGATAGAATATAATTCTGTTTGCCATGTGGTCACTAGCACTGAGGAGACAGTGAGCCCTTGCTTCAAGCTGTCAGTCTGAAGGAAGGCATGAACAGCTCTACTCCACTATCCGCCATTAGCCACCACATCTCCAGTGGGGGTTTAGAATCACAGCATTCTGTCTCTGCTGAAACACTAGTAAATGCTTCAGCTTTGTATATTCTAGTTATCTTGCTGAGGCTGGGGGGCCAAATCTTGGGTTTTACTCCATGGTCAGTTAATGAAATCCATCTGAGAACAGCCAGTCAGGACAACAAATACTCCCAGCCTTGTGTTAATCTCCTTAATCCATTTGTTCTTCAGAGCAGCAAGAGGGGAGTTTTGTCCAGTTAACAGCGAAACACCAGCTCTGCTGTCTCTCATAGATGGTGGTCATGCCCTCCTGGCACTCTTTAGAGAGCTCACGTTCATCGTGGATGTTGTCCACCCACCTCTGTGGTGCCTGTGGCTCAGGGGCAGGAGAACCATTACACCCACCCTTCGGGGCTCAGAAGCCTGTGCAGATTCACTGGCTGAGAACTGGGCTCCCTGGCTTGTCCCTAGTGGCTCTGCCTGACTTTCTGCAGGAGTCAAGCTAGCTCATCTTCCAGATCCTCGATAAGATGCACTTGCATCATTAAATTCCCATATTTTATGCATTTTCATGGGTTGGTGTTAGTATTTATGAAGCACTTTCTATTCAGAAGTTAGGGCAACACAGAACACCTTTGGGAGCTGCTGTGCTATTACTACCTTGCCTTATAGATGAGAAGGTAAATTGACTTGCCAAAGGCCATGCAAAGTCTCTGAGGGAACCAGAAATATAGCATGGATCCATCAGTGGGTCCCTTTCCCCGCACAGTAATACCTTTGCTTTAGATAAAATATAAAAAAAATATTGGAAACGTAAGAACAGGAACCATTAAAAAGTAATGCAAATGCAAACCTTTTTTTCTGGTGCAATTATCACAGAAGCAACCTCAGGAAAGCACTGTGCAGTGAGTTCCTTTCTATTAGTAAATTAATGCCTCAGCCATGCCATCTGACTGCCTGCCAGCTGAGTTTTGCTTAATGTTGAATGAGCCTGAGGCAGAAATAGTAAGTCCTGTATGCTTGTGAAGCCCGCTTGGTTCCCTAACTATATGTTTTTCATTTTATTTCAGTGGTTTGGTCCAAAATAGTCTGCCTGTGGCACCTAGAAATTAGATGTTTGTGAGTATGGTCCCACCTACACAGAGTGGGAACTGATTTGCAGTATCTGTGTTGCTAGGTTTTGGCAGGTTCATGTAAAGGAAAACAGCTTTGATCAGCAGGGAGAGAGAAAGAATCCCTTGTATGTATTTCTCAGTCAGGGATGAGTACCCAAACCACAGCAAAGAAATGAGAGGATAATTGGTTTGAAAGTGGAAGTTTTCATCCTTAAAGCTATGTTTGCCCTGTTGGGTCAGTGTTTGGCCATTTACAGCTCTGAGGTATTATAAACCAGGAACATATTTTACAGGGAATAGCACCTGAAACATGAACTCTTTTTAAAGCACCAAAGATCTCATCCTCTGCTACTTTCAAAACTCACCTCTCCTTTATATAAACCCTTGCAGCAGACATCAGCAGTCTGAAAAGGAGCCATGCTAAGAAACACCAGATCTATAATGATATATTATTGATGTGCCTTCCTATTAAGTACTCTCTAATCCCATTATGTAAGGATTGTATGGCTTGAGTGCAGTATTTTACAGTACTTAATGTGCACCACAGAGTTGCATTACTCAACGTGAAAGCAGGTAGGTGTGTTGTGCTTGCCTGGCCTCTGTTGTTAAAACAGTATTGCCCAGGATCTACACCTCGTTTTAAGCTTTGGGAAGTGCTGTAGATCAAGAATCACTTGTTAGCTACATTGCTTCTTGTGTCCTGCTTTTCAGCTTCCCCGCTCTCCTTCCAGCTGCTGATAATGGCTCTTATAAAAGCTACAGCTGCAATGCTCAACAAGAACTTTAGTAGACCCCCAAACCCATTGTGCTACTTCTACAAAATTTACTTTGATTTCTTAGCTTGCAAAGACTTTTGTTATTTTGTTACTTTTATTTCAAGACTCTTGATATGGCCTGCATTTCCAAACCAAGGTGCTTGAGGCTCGGCGATCTTACTTGAGCAAAATAACAGCTGGCCCTCTGTGTGTCTCAGACTGGGGTGCTCATGGGTGCCACAGCTCTCAGGTGCTGTGGGTTGTTCCAGTGAGTGTTTTGGGATGCTTGGTGTTCCCTTCCTGAGGATGAGAACAGCAAGTTGTGAATTGTTTTGTTGGGCATGTGGGCACACAAGACGTGACTTTGCTGGCTCGCTCTCAACAAAAGTTCTGTTTGTCAACATTCTCACCCAAAGCATATTACAATCTCTCAGCTGATCTTTTTTCAGGGGGATCAAAACAGAATTGCAGGTGATGTAGATTCTCAAACGGCAGTTCATAACATGAGTAAAGGTATTAGGCTGCTGATTTCCTATGTTTCACCTTTTATTTGGTCATAGGAAATCCAAGTCACGAGACCTGTAGCTTATATTAATATAGCAAAACAGAGATTGATAGATTGATGCTGGCATACCTCGCAGCTGCCCTGTAATGAGCTGACCAGCTGTGATACAAACAGCAATAATTTCTGGGCTCCTTCTTTAATTTTAGAGTATTTATTTATTTATATTTTGGTAGTATTTTATTTAATTGTTTGTGGAATTGTTCTTTGGCGTACCTAAAGATTTCCAAATATCTGTTTGGACCAGAGAGGAACTGGATGACATGCCTGAGATGTCTTAAAGAATTGGCCACTGGTCAGTGACAGCAGGTGGCAGAACAAGGGTGAAAAAACAACAAAGGGAACAGTTTGTGAAGCTTTCTCTTTTAACACTGTAAAGATCCTGTAGTGGCTGAGTGTTGAGGAAGTCATGGCCAGGGATGAGCTGAGGTTAGGGAAGCAGAGGGAATGTGGATTTGCTCTGTTTCCATTACCACCATCTACACTGTGCGTGTTGTGGCAGTGCTGTCGCCAGCCTGCTGATGCTCTCCTGTGGTTATGGTAGCCAGACACAGTAGCAAAGCCTGCTGGTACCTGTTCCATCTGAATGGGAGCTGAGCTGGAGGCCACTGATGGCTGGGGCACATGTTCCTGGTCTTATCCAGCTTTTTTTCCAAGCTTTGTGCTCTTCTATAGCTAAACTGTCATTAGACTGGGGGGAATCAGTGCAGCATGAACATAACAGCAGCAGTAACTTCCATAGCTTCTGAATCTGTGATCCCTGTGTAGGAACTCATGCTTACTGCCCTTTGAGATGTCTCAAAACTTCAGAGCTGTTTAGGCAAAAGTGTCTGTTCCTGCTGGGATGATAAGTGACTAAGAAAGGGAGGTGGATAGAGCCGGGAGAAGAGTTGGCGTTGCATCTGTTGTTACCAGGGAAGGGAGAGGTGCTTCTGTCTCTGCTGCCATTTCCCAGTTCTCAGTTTCTCAGCAGTAATAGCCAGGAGCAAGCCTGATTTTTCTCTATTCCAGTGTACTGGGAAGCACAATAGAGCTAAGGGTGTTTTTGCTGATGGGGCAGACATTTAGTTGTCAATGCCTGGCAGTGTGGTTTTTCTTCGAATTTGGTCTTAGGCTTCTCCCAATTAAAGAAATAAGGCAGAAGGAGTTTTCTGTATGTATGGGAACTTGGGTCATCCATAGGGATAAAGAATCAACTTTTGTTGTTTAGTCAATAGTTTCTGTTTTCTCTGGGATGATCCTGGGGAAAATAAGAATGTGCTTCTCATTTCCCACTACCTTTGAAAACAATCTCCCTACCCCACTGTGTGTAATCTGCACTGACTGAATGTTAATCAGGTTTATTCCCAGGTAAGTGTTAAGAATTCATGTCTATGTTTTGGATTTTGCATGGTATTGTTTCTTTTTACTTTTACAGCTGGTAGTTCTGTGAACTTGACTATGAAAAATAAAAATCCTTAAAATTCAATGTGTCTCAGGTTGTCCTTGCCTCTATTTCTGCCCTAGTACTGCTCTTACTCTTTATTCCCATCAGAACTCCATGAAGTCTGCTTCCAATTTGTGCTCTTTCAGAGAATGGACCTGTTCTTTCTGGCAACTTTAAGTAACTCTGATTGTTCAGTCTTTGTATTGGCTTGATTGTGTTCTATAGCAGTGTCATGGTTTCTGTAATATTCTTTTTTTCTAACAGTAGAATGACCAGAACAGCAAGAGCAACCTTTCAGAAGGCTAGATTGAGTCTGTGAGGTGTGTGAATTGAAATACTAGAGCACCTGTTATTATTTTTTTCAACTTTTTATCTTAGTACTGTGTCAAGACATGATGAGTAGCTGGATCTGGAGAGATTCTAAGCCAAGTAATCTGCTTAGAGAATGTGGAATATGGGAAAAAGATGCATTAGGGACAAAAAAAAGAAAAAAATTCATTGCATCCTGGCTGGTTATATCTTTTTTTTTGTCAACAGCTGCTTAAAAATCTGTTTATTCATTATGTTTCCTGTCTAAGTTGAAAACATATCTTTATTTTAAAAAGTCACATTCAGAGTGTTAAACTGTGTTTTAAGCTGGAGTAGGTGGGATTTAAAATAAACAATTTTATAATTAGACAGTTGAGTCTGCAAATATCTGTGCAGGTACCTGCCTGTGAACATAATGTTGTCTGTAGACAGATTGGTCTGCTTATTTGACTGTGTTTCTGCCTTCTTTCTGAGCTGCCTCTTGAAATATCGGCTCTCCTTTAAAAATTGGAACAAAGTCTAGCTTTCTAGCTTGTTTTCTCAGCTTCTCATAGGTAGATAACTTAGTGAACCCAAGAGGGGATTGTATTGGTAAATAATTCAGTTTAGTTTATAGTCTGAGTTGCTTAGGCAGTATGACAAGTTAAAAACATTAAAACATCTAAGAAATAAAACACTGAAGATAAGACCTGCACAGAGACCCATGATTTAATGCTGTTTATGTGTTTATTTTTTCTCAAATAAAAATGTGTTCAATTCTTTTGAAAGACACAAAGGCCTAAGCAAGTCTCTGACTCCTCAAGTGGGGGATTCACTTGTATTTTTATAATTAAAAAGTCTAAGTGCCTGGCCTTCAGTTGACTCAACAGTGGAAGTAAAGAAGTTTGCTGCAAAGCAAAGCAAAAGCAAAGCAAAAAAAAAAAAAAAACCAAACCAAATTTATTTATTTGAATTATCAATGAGTCTTCCACATTAGACCAGAATGATTTTTCTAACATAAAGTAACATGTTTCCTTCAGAAATCTGTATGTTGACTGTCTTCGTTTTGTACTTGGTTTGGGAAGGGCACTGCGGATGCATAGGTAGAAAATTAAACCTCTTCAGCAGCCACACTGTATGTTTCTGTCTTTGTTTAGCCCCAGCTGGCAACAAATTACCAACCCCCACACCCATCTCCTGGGCGGTGGAGAGAACAATCAGAAAAATAAGATGTGGGTTGAGATAGTATAGTTATTATTCAAAGTAATGTAAAATATAATAATAGTAATAATAAAAAGGAAAAGAGAGGAATAAAACTCTCTGTGAGGGTAAGCACCGCTCAGCAACAGCCAAAACATCAGTGGGTTATCAAGAATATTCTTTTCCCAAATCCAAAACACAGCACTGTACCACCTACAAGGCAGAAAAATAACTCTATCCCAGCCAAAATCAGTTTTGGTCACCATAATGTAAGAAAGATATTTAACTGTTAGAGAGCATCCAAAGACAACCAAGATGGTGAAGGTCTTGAGGGGAAGCCGTGTGAGGAGCAGCTGAGGACACTGGGTCTGTTCAGCCTGGAGGAGACTGAGGGGAGACCTCACTGCAGTTACAGCTTCCTGTGAGGGGCAGAGGAGGGGCAGGCACTGATCTCTGCTCTGGGGTAACAGGGACAGGACTCAAGGGAATGGCCTGGAGTTGTGTCAGAGGAGGTTTAGGTTGGGTATCAGGAAAAGGTTCTTCACCCAAAGGGTGGTTGGACACTGGAACACCTCCCCAGGGCAGTGGTCACAGCACCAAGCCTGACAGAGCTCAAGAAGTGTTTGGACAATGCTCTAAAGAACATGGGGTAACTGTTGGGAATGGTTCTTTGCAGTGCCAGGAGTGGGACTTGATGATCTTTCTGTGTCCCTTCCAACCCATCTTATTTTGTCATTCAGTTTCTTATGCCAGACTAAAAAAGAAAAGCAAACCCAGGATGTTTATTAGCTATAGACAACTACCCAAAAATACTTGCAGCTTCCATGTTATGAACATCTGGCACAGAGACATGCAGCAGTAAACCTTTAAAGAAGTGCTGGATTGGTTTCAGCTCAAAGAAAATGTGTCAACTACTTGGGACAGGATTGGGTGTGCACTTGTCTAATTATCTTGAACAGCATTGAAAGCCATGAAGCTGATCCTGCCTGTTAACAGCCAGCAGGATAGAGTTAGGCAGGTAGGCACAGCATCTAGACAAGCCTCATAAAGATAGAAATCTCACAAATATTAAATTTAAATGCCTGGTGCTTGTGTCCGCAACCCATCTTCAGCAGATGCTTTGGCAAGTAGGCTTCAAAGCTGTCTGAGGACAAAATGTGAATGTTTCAGAAGTACTTGAAATCTAATCTCAACTATTAGTTCACAAATACTAATTAGTATTCTTTCAATCTAAAGAAATTCTGTTAAGAATTAGAAACTTTGTATGGAACACTTAAGACTGCAAATCCTTAAAGGATGTTGTTATAAGCACAGTTTAACAGGGAGAGAAATAAACTCCAGGTTCTCAGGTAGCTTAATGAGAAAGTCTGCAAAGATGGACAAGAGGCAGAGATCTTGAAATGAATATTTTATATTGGCAGGAAATCAGAATTTACCCAGTTTTCTTCTCAGAAATTGGTCTGAGATGTTTAGTTTTCACAAGTCTTTTGCCACCAAATAAATGTTCTTCCTTAATGCTATGAGTATGCTGTGTATGTTTCTTCAAAATGTGTTGTTGATGTTCTGATGCTCTTGAGAATTGCCCTGGTGAACATCAGCTTGCTCTGAAGAAAATAGTGTTTATTTAACAAGAGATACACAGGACGTTTGGATTTTAAAACCCAAACCAAACAACCTATTAGAGGGGAATCAGTACATTCCTTGCTTTTGTAATCTGGTAGAGGTTCATAAAAAATAGTCATAAACTGCATTTATGGACTTGATGTAATTTGCTTTGGCTTTCTTGATGATAATTGAAGGACTGCTTGTTTAGAAAGTTAGAAAGATTTCATCCCAAATAAGGAATGAATTAATACAGTAAAAAGCAAATCTGATAACTCTATGCTCTGTTACTCCAGGCCAATATATCACTTCAGAAAAGCTTGTTTCACCCAAGGTGAAAGTGGGGGGAAGGTAAGTTGATGACAAATAACAGAGTACAATATCGCTGGAGAGCTGACAGCTATGACTGAAGGTCATTACCATGACATTATCATTATCTGGGCAGGATTAAATTAAGTCCAGAACTAATTATATTGTCCTTTCCAGAAATAGTCCAGAAATACTTCTGGTAAATGTCAAAATTACAGTTCAATATTTTGATGTTTGGAGCTTGACACTCAATAAGGGGTGCGTGTGTTTGTGCAATCACAATATAATAAGTGGAAAGGAAGCCTGTAAAATGAGTAGTATTGGAATGTTTCATAGTCCTCAATCTCCATATGCCAATAAAACTCAACTGGATAGATACAGGCAGACACTGCCATCCCACACGTTGTGTCTTCCTCTTTTTGAGAGGGGAAATAACTGTTCTTGCCTCTTCTGCCAAAGCTAATTTTTCCAGCCTTCAAGCCTTACTTTCATATATCCTTACTTTCCAACTTACTGTAGTTAAGGTGCTTTGAAAAACATTTATCTTCAAAACATGTCAGACAAGTGTACTTTTGTGATCTACCCTTTCAAATGTTATTTTTCAATCTCTTTTGTGTGCATATTTCTCCTCTTTCTGTGTGTATATTTGTGTGTTTTTTCTTGTATATTCAGTATTTTTATGCTATGCCTGTGCCTGTCTTGATTATTTGCTCTACTTTCCTGTTTACCTACGTTGGCCTTTTCTCAGTGTTACTGCCTTTATTGCTACAATACTTGCCAGAAGCATAGCTGAATTTATCTTTGAACAATTTCAATTTCTTTTCTGTTGCTCTTCCTGCCTTGCTTTACACCTGCACATTTCTTTTGGCTTTACTCTGTGCCCATAGTGTGTTGTGCTGAAATGCAGCATCTTTCTTTACCTCTATTTTAGTTTCAGTTTATTTATGGGTACAAACACAACTATATTACAGGTGTTGCTTAAAAGTTACCCCATCTGTTCATCTTAGCAATGGGATTTCTGGGATTTAAGCCCAGTTTACTTTCTAAGGAAGTGCCTTGCAGAGATGCCTGAGCTACTCCTGTAGTCATCAAGCTGGGTGGCAATCAAGGCAGGTTTGTTCTTTCCCCTATTCCTAGTCAAGTTTATGCCTCTCTTCTCTCACTCCATGCGCTTCTGTGAAATCCCTACTATCATCTTCAGGGGTTTTTTAAATTTATTTATTTTTTTGGTCTCTAGCTGAAACTTGCATTTATATTTTTATGTTTGGACACCTCTTTATTTTTTACTGCAGCAGGAGTTCTTGCACATAGTGTGAATAAGAAGCATAGGTGGACAGGATTGTATACAGAAAAGGTGAAGAAATGGCTCTACTGCTTTTGGTCCTGGACTTAGAGACCAATGAAGTTGTGCTGGGGGAGATCGATGGGTATTAAACAAGGAAGTGTAGAAGTACAATGTGAATAGGAGGTAGTTTGTGAATGGCTCTGTGTTTTATCTCCTCAGATGAGTGCTCCCTGGTATCTCTATGGGCCAAGAGGTACCCAACCACTCTCTAAGGGAAGAACTTTTTCCTGATATCCAACCTAAACTTCCCCTGACACAGCTCCAGGCCATTCCCTTGGGTCCTGTCCCTGTCACCCCAGAGCAGAGATCAGTGCCTGCCCCTCCTCTGCCCCTCACAGGAAGCTGTAACTGCAGTGAGGTCTCCCCTCAGTCTCCTCCAGGCTGAACAGACCCAGTGCCCTCAGCCTCTCCTCACACGGCTTCCCCTCAAGACCTTCACGATTCTCATTGACTTCTTTTGAATGCTCTCTAATAGTTTAATGTCTTTTGTTTATTGAAGCACCCAAAACCACCCCCAGCCCTTCAGGTGGGGTGCCGCAATGCCTCTGGCAGAGGCACCAGGTGTCCGCCCATGGTTCCAGGGGCTGCCGAGCTGCTTCGGGGACCTGGGAGGGCTGGCGAAGGTCCAGAAGGGTTTTGCCTAATCCACCGATGTTACAGATGCGCCGAGGAAGGACAGACAAGCAAAGGGGCTTCCCAGAAGGTTTATTCAGGCACCAGGGTCGTGCCAGGGAAGCACTGGCACGGGGAGTTACAGTTACATATATGCCAACATGAGGGAGCGGGGGAGGTACAAATATCCTATGAGGTAGGAGTGAGGGGTTTAAATTTGGCAGGCTTTGTATAGGATTGCAAAATACAGAGCCCTCCGGGGGGGAAACCAGATACCAAGGCAGGGGAGGGGGGAGATAGCAGTGGCTGGCCGAAACCTAGCCATAGCACACCGCAACAGTGAGGCTGCCCCAGCCCAGAGCAGAGCAGGACAATCCCCTCCCTTGCCTGGCTGGTGATGCTGGGCCTGATGTCCCCAGGTCAGGGATGTCCCACCTGGCTCCCAGAGCAATGCTGGCTGAGGTTCAATTTGCCCTTGATCAGGACCCCGAAGTCCCTTCCCCTTGGCACTGCATTCCAGAATCTCATTCCCCAGTCTGTCTGTACATCCAGGGTTGCCCTGTCCCAGTTGCAGAATACAGCACCTTCCCTTGTTGAACTTTGTATGGTTGGTTTACAAGACTTTGTTTAAGCTTCTAATTCCCTTAAAAACATGAAGGATGAGGAGGAGAAGAGAAAAACCAAATACTCCTCACCTTAAAACAGTATTGTCGACAAACCCCTGGTATTCTTCATCTCTGAAATTCTGCACTTTTCTTAATGGCTACATGAAAACAAACTGTGTGGTGAGCTGGCTCCCAACATCAGCAGTCTCAGCGTTCTGATTCCCACAGTGCAGATCTTATGTAGTTCTTTAATGAATTTCTTCCAGGGAAAATGTAGTTAATCACCCAGCCCTGTGAAGTCAGAAGCTTCCTATAATTTCATGCCCTTAATCAAACCGACATTTCCTCTCTGACTTTGAGAGATACAGGGATGGGGAGAAAGAAAGCAAAATGCAAAGCCACTCTCTCCTTGGGTACCTTGTGCCTCCCTCCCATAATTAAAGCCAGTAGCAGCTGCAGCAAACTTCCAAGAGTTCAGTGGCTGACAAAGGAGAAGCCAAAGCCTGCATGCCCTGTAGCATCTATGGAAATGTGTATGGGTTATGGGGATTCCTTGCATCAACTCTGGACCTCGGTGGTGTATTGGAGGCTGTCTCTTTCTGGGCTGTAGGGCCTCTGTGTTTGCAGGGTTTAAATGCTTAGGTCCAGCTGAAGCTGTAGGACAGAGGATTGCATCACTACAAAGTACTGCTCACAGTAAGAGGAGATACAGTATTACCCTGTGGCCTTTCCATGCTTCTTGTTTTGTTTTGCACTCAAGCACCTTCATTTTTTACTGGAGTGTTGTCTTTACCTTTTGGAGAAGTTGCTGGCTTGCTGCATGGCTTGCATATTTACTTTTTTCTCAGCCCTTGCTTCTGTCCTTCTCTGACTGTCATGTTTTTACTCCAAACTCATGAGTTATGTGTCTGTGTATACATGCATTTGTCAATCTGTAAAGAATCACTCAAAAAGCCAGAGAAACCCTCCTGGTTGTTGAACATTGTTAGACTTCTTTTGTCTTTAGTTTGTCCCATTCAACTGTAAACAATGTTCCTTACTAAGTATTTGTGAAGTTCTTAGTGTAGAGGGACTGCAGACCTTAATTGTGTGATGTTCTTGTCCAAGAATAATTGAGCTAAGTGAGTCTTTTTTCCTAATCATTGCTAACACCAGGAGTATGCTACATTAAGCTCCTTAAAGTTGTTTTTCTTTATTGCATGTAAGAAAACTTCCCACCTATTTTGTAGTCAAATTATTTGTTTGTTCTAGAACAGCAAGACATATTTTTATGCTTGAGTGTTTGCATACCCTTCAAATAATATTGTTTGTATGCCTAATGCAAGTCTCCTCTATGCTGGTGCACAGTTAACTTATGTTTAATTTATAGTCTTGGTCAATTTAAAAACAGACAAAAAAATAAACAGCAGGAAACAACCCTGGACAGTCTCATTAAGCTGGTGAAAGATGAGATGAAAAAGTCAGTGGTCCTTTGCCAGAAAATCTTGAAGATTCAAGCCCAATCCCAGCAGAGTCTGGTTTCTTTTGGTGTTATCAGTTTCAGTCACTGTCTCGCCCAGCAGAAATGTGTTTGCTTCAGCTCCAGCACTGCCCTAAGTCCTTACGAATAATTATACCGATGCTGCATAAAATGTGGGGAGGCTAGAAGAAACCACTTAAATAAATATGGGTGTTTTCAGTGGGTTTTACATATTTAACAAGTTCTTCTCATAATCAAAATATTAAAAAAAATCTGTCCATTCAAATGTTGTAATGGAACTTAATGTTTTTGCATAGTAAAGGATATTGTAGAAAAATATTGCAGTGATATTACAAAGTACAGTGTGTTATTTTTCCATTATTATGTGAATTTGAGTCCATTTACTTTCCTAATTGTGTTTTGCAGTCTTCATTGATCTACTACAGCAATAAACCAAACTCTCGTTAAATGATGTGGGGGAAAAACTTCTATTTACCTCTTTCAGAATAATTTCCAAACTATAACTTTACGGTTTTTTGCAATCTTTATCTTCATTCCAAATCTGTTCTACAGCATCTTTGAAACTTAGGACAAAATATATTAATACTCGATAATTTGGTTTAGCTTATGACTTATTTGAAAGCACTCAGCCATTGTGATTTTTCTGCTTTTAGAATTTAATTGAGGTCAATTTGTTTCCTTCAGTATTAAACATTGAAACACATCTTTAATCCATGTGGTCTTTGGATCTTGGTAGGTGTTAATATTTGTAAATACAGGATTATTAAATACACATAATCATTTATTTTGAGTTGAGAAAAGTAAATGAGATTTATTTCTTTATATAATGTTAGGTTTAAAGAAAAAAGAGAAAAGCTAACCTCCAAAGCTGGAAATATAGTCTTTCCAAGAAACATTTAGGAAAATTGAGTTGCTCATCATAATTTTTATGATCTGCTGAGAGACAAATCCCTATTCCTCCCTGACTTAGCATGATGTCATTGTCCTTGGTTTCAACTGATGTTAAGGGAATTTTAGGGTGTCTGGTACCTTCAAGAAGTGCTCAGCATCTCACAGAAGGACACCATTAAATACAAGTTCTGCCTTGCTACATGACTTTTCTATAAGCTTTTTTTATGTTTCTTCTTATTTGAACATGGTGATTTTTCAATTCACCCTTAGTGGCAGCTACCTGTATATTTCCTCGCTTGAGCTCAGTCTGCCTGTTTTGTCCAGGCTTAGTCTGAGTTCGTACTTGAGAATTTAAATTATGTTCTACACATCACTCTTCATTATGTACATGTGCAATAACTGTGGGGAAAAATGATGAAGTTCAGTTCAACAAAGTTTTACTTCAGTGCTGAATTCTCAGCTACCTTTTCTTTAAAATGCTATTTTGAGGAAAGATAACTGACTTCAGATAACAAAATATTTTTAAGTCTCCACTTGAGAAAGCATGTAAATACTACCTGAAATATCAAATTAATTTAATTTCTTCAACTATTAGAGAATTTTCTTTAGCTGCCAATCCAAAGGGAGGATAATAAGTATCAATGGACAAAATGTGTGCATCAGTTAACATGCACTTGCCATGTCCAGGTGGACATTCACCTGCTGCCTGATACTCATGGGATCTCTCACTATGATCAGAGCTTTGTTATGGAGTGCAGTCCTCAAATACTCATCCTCATAAATCACATGACTTCTGGGTAACAGGTTGTTCTATGTATTGTAGATATTTTTTTTTTTACAAAATGAAACCAAAAAGTTGTTGAGGTGGGAATAGCCCTATTTTCTCTCAGAAGAGAGAATACACTGTGTATGGTGGCTTTTTACCAGGCAAGGCTTTGACCTTCCTTGTGATGGAAATTCTTACAACAGAGGGTGATGATGATGCCTCTCGAAACCCGAGTTGGATTTCAAGGTATCAATTAAAACATCACAATTTCCCAAGAATTGTTCCTCCTGCATGTGTTTTAAGTATCTTGGAAATAGGTGTGAAAGAAACTTTATCTGGGGCAAGCTAAAGAGCTGTATATTAGATATATTCAGGCTTCTGTGACCAGAGTGGTGAGAGATGGCTGTGATGGGAAGTGAATGCATGAGAGTATCTCAGGTTCAAACTGGTAGTGTGGTTGTTGAATGGGCTGAAGAGTTTCTGTCCCAGAAGAGGAGACAGAAGAGAACCCTGGGTGGTGAATACAGCTGATCCACAGAGGGGTTTTTATCTTCAACCCAGGCTGTGGTCAGGGCTGGTTCCAGTCTTTACAATGCTGCTCTACAGACCTCTGTAGAAAATGAAGTCTCCAATATATTTACAAGCTGGTGCTGTTGCTTTCAACATAGTAACTCTTTCTAGGAGAATGTGTTTGGGTAGAATCATGGAGCTTGGCAAAAATAGAGCTGCAGAATTTGTCATTCAAGGGCTAGAGAAAATTTCTGTTGGATTTTGTGGCAGGAAAACATAATGCTGAATCAAACCTGGATTTGTGGTCTCATGCAGTTAACAACCAGATATTTTACTTTTGGCATTCTATGTTTTGAATCTTTTAAATTTAATTTACTTCAATAGTTCTCTTCACTAAGAAATGCCCTTGTATCTGTCAAAACTTAATTATTTAAAAATAATAACAGCCCCTCCCAGCTGGCATTCTTTAAAGTGTCAAATGCCAAATTCTACTCTTACTTCATACAGAAAGTTATTTTTAAATTGATAGTATATTCCTGCCTGGCTTCTTAAGCTTAGTGTAGCTGTTACTGTACTGGAGCCACCGGTAATCGCTGCATTGCCATTGCTTTCTTTATCATTCTCTTCTATTACTGCAGTTCTCTTCATTAATTCTGATGGCAAAAATATATCTGTAAACCACTTTATTTATCTGCCTTCAAAATTAGTTTGTTCTGCACTTAAGAAATTAGTTGTGGCTACAAGCAACAAATGCAGCTTTTCAGTCCAGTGTGCTTCTTGCTCAACTTTCAACTGCAAGTTGCCACTTTTCCTCTTCCATGGTAATATGGCTTTTTATGAGGCTTTGTACTAATTAAGCAAGCGAGACGTAACTTTTAAGAGTTTACTGTGGTAGGGAGGGAGGTGGTGGACCTGTGTATCCATGGATACTCTCTTGTCCAGGGACTCTGCTCAAGATAACATTGGAATTGAAAGTCAACACATCTCATCTGCACTATCATTACTGAAGTGTTTGCAAAGACATGATCACTGTTAATTTAGAAGATTTAATTTAAAATGGAGGAATTAAGGTTCAAAAGCTATATTTAGTGAATAAACTGCTTCAGAAGAGGTGAGGGCTCTCTCAATCTTGACAAGGCAATTCCATCACGATTTAAAAAGAGGTCAGCTAAATTTCCGTGTACGTTGCAGGGCATGGACATTAGTGTATTTGAAAAAGATAAGTGCTAGAAATCTATTGGGACGAGGACCATAAAACTGTCTGTAATTTGAGGCCCTAAATTTAGGGCACTCTAATTAAAACTGACTTTGTATCCAAAAATAACAGTTGTATTACAAACCCATTTCATTATATGCTACAAGTATGCCACTTTAGTTCTGGTAGACCAGATTTTTTTTTTTTTAAATCTATCTACTTTTGTTTGGCTGTTGGGAAGCAAGGACAGACGTTCTTATGGCTTAAACCTTTCTCTTTGTGTATAAAATCCCCTTTTCTGACAAAACATTGCATTTATTGTTATAAAATTCTGGAGATTGAAATAAGACCTATTGTATGAACTTAAAATTTCAGACCAGCTCAGTCTGGGAGAATATATGAATGGAAGAAAACAGAAAGTAAGAGATTTGGTCAGTAATACAGTGTATATAGATTTGGAAATGAGATGTAGCTTCTGTAAGGATTTGAAAACTATCCCTGGGTTCTTCAAGTGTAAGCCTCCAATGTCACCATGTATACTCAGTTTCATATGAGTGCAAATTGATTTTTCCATAAAGTAGCTTGTTTTATTTGTCTGGAGACCAGCTTTTACTTCTACAGTCTAACCTAGAAAAAAGAATCTATTTTCAGAGGTACCAGTAATAAAAGGTACTAGAAATGTAGCTGGTTTGATAAAGCAATGTGCAGTGAAATCTGTCTGTACACAATCTATCTCTGACACCTGTAAGACAGTGGGAGTTACAGGATTAATGTTAATGAGATCTGTGGTTTTTATGGCACTGACTCAATGAACTGAGATCTTTTCTGCTCTGGGTTTGTTCCTCACCAGCAGCTTTGGGTGACAGGGTCATAGGGTTGTTCTGTTGGTGTGCTTTTCTGTGTTCATTAGTTTTGATTGTTTCCTGAAAGTTATTTTTCATGTTTGTGCCTGTAGCCCCTTAACTCTTCTGAAAAAAATTTGAGTTTTTTATTGTTTGGTTTGTGGGGTTATTTTCACTTTTTAAATGGATAACTTGAGTTTTATTGAAGTGGGACTAGAAGCATGAGATGGATCTGAGTAGCAAAACACATTGGTTTAAAAACCAGACAAACTCTACAACTGACTTACTGCAGTCTTTTAATGTGAACAATGAAGCACCATCACTTGAGTAATGTTAAGATCCTGAAAGAGAGCTTTCAGTGGTCTTTTGCTTAGTTTCCTTGGCTGTGTCTAGTGATACTGCCTGCATTCTCATTCCACAGTTGTCTTTTGAAATCTTCATTCTTTAATTACTTCTTTAAAAATAACCATACATGTGAAAACTTTGCAAAAGCCTGAGGGAAGGTGGAACCACAAAGAGGGAGACGGCTACACCTTGCGCAGCAGAAGTGGCCTGTGCTTGTGTGATGGCACGTTTTGCTACCTAGAGTGCATAGGGATTGCTCTGGCATATCTGAGCAATGAAGGGAATTCAATCCCATGACCCATGTGCTCCGAAGTGAGTGTACTGGGGAGCAGGTCCTTACTCAGAGCAGCCCTGGTATTTGTATTAATACTCCTGTCTTTGCCCATTGATTTGTGCATTTATTTCCTTTATCTTGCTTACTTGCCTCCAATTCTGGATGAAACTCATTCCTCTTCTTTGAGGGTGTGATGTCTGCCACAGAGGAGGGTGGTGAGTGCCCACAGTGACCTGAGTGGAAGGAGTCTGAGGTGGAGTCCCTGTGGGAAGTGGGGAGCTGGAGTTCCCTAGTGAAGGTTTTATAACAGAGGCTGCAGTATGAGGAAGCCTTTTACAAAGAAGGCAGCTGCAAGGCTTTTTTGTGTATGGATCCTGATTTTCTCAGTGTTAGGCATACTCAGGGTCTAATGCAATTAGCAGGCTGAGCCTGGGGAACATAAGTATGAGGCAAAGAAGGGCGTATCCAGAGTGAATGGAATCTTGATTCTTCTGCTATACACTTGGACCATGTTCTCTTCTTGAAGACATGTAATGTGTAGTGAAATTTACAGAAAATGTTTGAATGCACTTGATTTCTTGGTAATGGACTTTACCCAGTGTTTTTCAAATGTGATGTGTAAAACTTGGAAACACTACATAACTTATGCACTACAGTACCTTACCCTCTTTTTGCTGCTTATAATACACTTACTGTTGCATGAATGCAGGAATATAAAAATATGATAAAATTTCTACAGTGGCATAACTGAACTCCTGATTCTTTCATCTCGAGCTGTTTGGCCTTTAGCTTCTCTCTGATACCCAGAGGGGCTTTTTTTGGCTTGGGTTTGATTTTTTTTTAATTAAAGAAACTTCTTCAGACAAAATTGTCAGACACACATTGCAAAATATTAAATCATTCCATTTATTGCAAGCAATTTCATAGAGATCAAGCCAATGTTTAAATGAGTCCATTAATAACTTGGACAGAAGTTCTTACATAAAAGTTTCACATTCGTCTGTAAAACAAACCAATAGTCTTGTACATGTAACATTTTGGTTGCATGTGATGGACCTACAAAACTTGTACCTCTGAAAGAAACTGTGCAGTTTTTCACTATGCTAAATATGATGTTTAAAAATGAAAGGAAAGGGCTTCTCTGGACATAAAAAAAATATATATTAGTAACAAAACCTGGTTACTGTTGCTTTTTAACTTGAAAGAGGAATAATGTTGTTTAGTTTCCTTTTAAGCATATGTTACCATAGTTTGTACCAGTATGTTTTGAGTTGTATATTTGGAAAACATCCAAATTAAGTTCTGTAGAGACCATGTACTTTTGTTAGTCACCAATTACTCTAGAATAGCCATTTTTTGTGTATTTGTGAAAATAAAATGGAATCTCCAGCATGAAAACCTGTCATTGGTGTAATTTAGTACAAGGAGCTAGAAAATGCTATTCCAAAATGGTATATACCCATAGGAAATGTCTTGAAGATAAATGATGGGATTGTTCTGGTCAGTAAGTATATTTTGCACATAAAGGACAATAAATACTATAATCCACTTTGGCTGGTTTTATCCAATTTGAGGCAATTCTTTAAGCAAAAACATCTAAATGCTGTTTCATGGGAAGCAAATGAAGGCTTAAAGTAACTGTAGATTTCTTTGCCCAAATTCCTCTGTGAGATAAGACAATGATTTACTAAAGGATGGCGCCAAGTCTTTTTCTTCCTGTGGCATGTTTAGGGCTTAAGTCCCACTTCTGAGAGCCATTTTAAACATATTGTTAGCACAAGGCACTCTGCCTGAGTAAAAGTGAAGGAAACTAAAAGGAAAAATTAAATTTGGACTGTTTTGGAACTTTATGGAAAAATCAGTAGTCAAGCAAGAAATTAAATATCTTCTAAAAAAAAATTAACTCTTTGGATTTCCCATGAACTAACATTTGTTTCTTTCTATTGAGCATGACACAGCAAATAGAGCAGCAGCTTTCAGAGCATTGCTTTTATGAAGATCTAATGGTCTAATGAATAAGTAATATGCCATCTTGTAAAGCTACTGCCTGGTCATAATGCCTCCATATCCTGGTAACAGATTGTAAATTAAGAAATGTGTCATTTCTTTATCTGTTTTGTCTGTTTGTAGTTGTCCCGTAAGGGTAACTGATGATTCTTAATGTCAGGCTTCAGTCATTTGGTCAAAGTGGCTGTTGGCAGGAGCACGAGTCCTTAGGACACCTTGAGCCTACTGTGATATGAGAGGAGGATTTCTCTGTATTAAGTAACACCAAGTTTACCTAGGGGGGAAAAAAAAAAATCACAGGCATTTAATCTGAGTAAAGTTCTGCAGAAAAATTAGCTGGTAAACGAATACTGTTGTGATGTTTGTAATCAGATTATTTGTTTTAGATTTTGAATTGCTAGCTTTTCTTGAATATAAGTTGGGGGTAAATAAAAATGGGTAAATAGCTGAAAATAATAAATTGTATTCATAAACAGTAGAACGTGTTTGTCATTTGCCCTGTCAAAGTCTACCAGTCCTGACAGTCATTTTCTGCATCTGCTTGAAAATGTAATGATGAAATACATTAATAAGGTGCAAGTGAAGCATGTTAGCATCACTCCTTAAGACAGGTCAGACTTGAGAGTGGGACACAATGCTTATTTTGTATTTCAAAAAAGAGGCAGCAAAAATGCTATTGTTTAACCTCAAGCATTTACTTGGGATGCTTTCTAAATCATTCTTGTGTTACTGTATTGTCCAATACTGAATGGTTCACTCAAGAAATATGGTGCTACTTCTTTATCTTAGACGTTTATCTTGTAAACATTAAACTTTTTTTTTTTAGAATATTTGAAATCTACTCCTTTCAGTTTTCTCACTTTGAACAGTCTTTCTTGGGGAGATGGGGTAGCAGCAATCCTTAAGAATTATTGCTCAAAACTATACCTGTATCTTCTTAATTGAAGCAAGTCTGTTTTCCAAAACCAGACTAAAATACGACTACACCCTCCTGAATATACTTTTGAAAATATTAAAGTTTTATCTCATTCAAGATCTTGCATAATAATTTTTCATTATTTTAATCATGGTCCCTTTCTGAAAGCAATTGATAATAATGACATTATCCAAGGATGTTAACACACTGTATCTCATCTAGGTGGAAAAGATTTAAAAAAAAAAACAAACCAAAAGAGAGCTCAGTTACTTCAGAGAATAAAAGTTTATAAGCTGACTTCACTGATGTTGAAGGACAAATTCACTTTAATTTTAGTTGCCTAATATAGTAACACATTATTTGTCTGACAGTCTTGCAGCTGCTGTTGTGTGTAGCCATTGTCTGTAAAATGAAGGAATTTCATGCTGCTTTTATAACAGTGAGAAATGCACAGCTTGACATCATCTTCATAAATGTGACCCTGTTTGTCCAGGAAAGGAGAACTGCACTAGAAAAATGGTGGCGTCCTGTTTTTTCTTGTCTTGTCAGTCAACAATTTTTGAGTTTTATTTTCCTCCCATGCCTAAGAGCAAAGGAAAGAGTAATGCATGGAAAAATCAAATGGTTCTTCTGCTTCAGACTATAAGTGATGGATACATGTTAATTTTGGGTGCAGTTGTAGGTGTTTGGTAGTAATACCAGCAGTGAGGGTTTTTATCTTCATTTGNTTTGGGTGCAGTTGTAGGTGTTTGGTAGTAATACCAGCAGTGAGGGTTTTTATCTTCATTTGTCATGGTCTTATTCCTCTTTGAACTCTGCAGTCAACTCCCTTGTTTCAGCTGAGGGGGATAGAGGTGATGTTGCTCTCTCTGAAGAAATCAGACAACTGTTTCTGGGGCTTGGGGAAATGGTTGATGAAATGCTTGCAAATATCAAATATATTTTTTTGTTTGGTTGGTTTTTTTTTTCATTTTATTTAGGGTTTTTTAGCCATATAATTTTACATCAGTAGCTCTTTAGAGAGAAATATAAAACAGGAAAAGAGTTTTCCAGGTTTGCATTCTACCTTCTGTTCTATGATGCATTACCTGTTGGGATTCTCTTGTTTCTAGTGATGATTTGGCTAGAATCAAACACCAACCCAGCACCCACTCTTCTGTTCTTCCAGGTTCCCCATGGACTTGAATATGTAGGCATCCCTTCCACATGAGAGCTTGGACAAGGGCTTGCTAATCCTCTTACACCTAGCCTCTCCTGTTTTACAGAAGGGATGGGAAACTGAATGCCAGAATGGTTGGCCAGGTATTGGCAAAGCCTTTTTGTGTTGCCCAGCTCTCTGTGCCTAGAATACTGCCTGGATGGCAGGTAAGAGAACAGCTGAAGGAACAGCTTAAATACAAAGGTGTCAAGAATAGTTTTCAGAAACAGAAATCTGGGATTTTTATTGGTGGATTAGGCTGCCTGGGGAAAAGGGGACATCTGAAATCTTTGTAGCTCTGAGTTAAGCAATTTCCTGCTCTCTCAGGGGAGGTTTTCCTGTTGATAAGGAAAATTATATATAATGGATTTGTTGTGTTTATGAGTCATATATCAGTCACACTCTCACCTCTTCACACTAGAGATGCATTAATGTTCAGCCTGTTAAAGTAATAAAAACTCAGCTGGATGTTTAAATTGATCCAATTGTCTGCTTTTACTCACCTGTGTATCCTCATCAATTAAACATTATTTTAAGACATCTGTTGTCATGCTGGCCTTAAGCCAAACCAGTCTTAAACCTTTCAAAGGCTGAAGTGCTGAAAAAGCATTTCACACACATTTCTTCCCTTATATCTAACAGGGATAATTTTGGAAGCATGGTTTTCCCTTTGTTTAGTAAGAAAACTACCTCCCTTGGGAGACAGCTAGCACATCCTTGGCAGGCCAGATGAATTATAGGTTCAAAGCCCTGGGAATTCCCCAAATCACCATGCTTACCCCAGAATTTATGCAAATAATGAAGTGTGTGTACATAGATACTTTGATTAGTGGTGACATGAATAGAGAGGAAGTAGTCTTACTGTGTTTTCTTTATTCCTTAATTATAGAGCTGTTATAAAATATATTAAGGTAAAGAAATGTATTAGAGTAAGCTGTCAAAACAAAATAAAAAGAATAAAACCTACTTGCTTCATAATCTCTAGTGAAATGGAAATTGCTTTTAAAAATACTTAATTAGACCATGGCCCAAAAGGTAGCTATTGTAGTTTGTGAGGTAAAAAAAAAAAATTAAATACATGCTTTTTAATCCTCCAAGCGTTTAATTGCTAGTAGGACTGTGTTTTGTTAATATTTCCATCACTCCTGAAAAGACTTGAACAAGACCTGTATTTTAAGCAAAAGTATTTAGTCATTTGAGGGGAATAACTTTCAGTGCCTAAAGCTAAGGCCACTTTTTTTTATAAGATCAGCAGAAGAGGATTTATTCAGTTTAAAGGCACTCTGACCTGGTTTTTAGAGGACATGTCAAATTAGCAAGTTTCTTCTGCTGTGTTGTCTGTGTGGTTTGCTGTGTCTGACCATCACAAGTGTATCCAAGAGTAGGACAGAGCCATGCTGAGCCTGGGGGGACAGAGCCTCTTTGATCTGAGCTCCCTGATATGGGGGAGAAGAGTTTCCTCAGTCTCCATCCTAGGCTGAGGTAGCTGGAAATACAGAAGAGTAAGAAGGTTTTGCTGTGAAGCTGTTAGTCTTTGGCAGAGCTCAAGAAATGAAAATATCTTTCCTCTTACCCTTGAGAGTTTTGGTCGATGTAACCTGACCTGAAATGAAAGCACAGTGCAACTTGTCTGTGGTAGCTAGGTAATTGGTATCTGTGCATCTCAGGGTGAATTAAAAAAGGCCAACTCTGCTGAATTATTTAAGTTTTATTTGTTTTAGTTGCCATTTTCTGTAGTTTAGAGTTTTAGTAAAGTCACATAAGCTTGTACCTGATGTGATCATAGAGGGTCTCCCTGGACCTACGAGGGAGTCTTCCCTTCCTTGAGGGAAACACCTACACTCCCTTCTGATTTGGGGCTTTACCTGAGGTCCTTCAGTTAGCAGTCCTTGCTGTCACTTTTTTCCCCTATTTTCAGCATACAGTGATTTCCAATAATGTGAATGGTCCTGTATGCTCTGTTACAGTTAATTTGGAAGCTCAGTCTGGCAGAAGCAGGAGGGCATCTCTGCAGAGCTTCTGGTCCAACCCTTTGCTCAGAGCAGAGTCAGCCAAAAGCAGGGCAGTCAGGGCCATGCCCACTTGTATTCTGAATGTCTTAAATCTGGTGGTAGACTATCTTTATTTAAAGAAAAAAAAAAAAGTAAAATTTTCTGTGTTTCCGTTTGTACTTGTTGCCTCTGGCCCTGCTTCTGGGCACCGCTGGGAAGCCTGCCTCCATCATCTTTACTCCCTCTGTCAGGTATTTACGTGCCTCCTATCTACACTCTATTTATGTCATCTGCAGACTTGCTGTGGGAGCTCTCCACCCCTCCTGCAGCTCACCAACAAAAGTATTCAGTAGTATTGACCCCAGTATCAGCCCTGGGATACACCACTGATGTCTTCAGCTGAATGTTGTGCTGCTGGTCACAACCCTTTAACCTGGCTTTTAACTCAGTTTTCAATCGACCTCATTTGATTTATCTGGTCTGTACCCCAGTAGGTCATCTGTAAATGTTTTAGGAGTGTTGAAAGCCATGCCAAAATAAAGATAAACATCTACTGTTCCCCTCTCATCTGCTTAACCAGTCATTTCACCACAGAAGGCTATTAGATTGCTAAAGCATCACGTTCTCTTCATGAATATTTGCTGCCTGCATCCAATCATCTTCTTGTGCCTGTCTTTCCAATGTGTTTGGTGATAGATTCCAGGGTTATCACTCCATCTTCATCCCAGGGATCAAGGTGAAATTGAGTAGCTTATAGTTACCATCCTCTCTGCCATTGTGGAATTTATAAGTAGTATCTGATTTCTTTCTTAGAAACCTCTGCTGCCCACCAAGGCCTGCAAAGACTGTGCAGGGTGGCCTTACAATGACATTGGCCTGTTTCCTCAGCACTTAGGAGTGACACTCACCAAGTCCTATGAACTTATACCTCTCCATCTGGTTTAAATGGTTTCCTAACTTGATTCTTCTCCACCAAGAGTAAGTCTTCCTTATTCTGGACTTCCCAGCTTATCTCAGAGACCTGTGCTCACTGAGTGCTATGCTTGCCAGTAAGACACAAGTGAGAAAGGTCTTGAGCAGTGGCCTTTCTGGGTCTTCTCCTGCTGGGTTACCTGTTCTATTCAGCAGCAGACCTGCATTTTCCCCGGTCTTCGTTTTGCTGCTGCTGCACCTATAGAGCCTTTCTTGTTGCCCTTTGTCTCTTACCAGATTCAGCTCTGGGCTTGTTTCCCTAACATTGTCCCTGCATATTCAGGCAGTGTCTGCATTTTGCTGGTCATCTGCCCCTGCTGCCGCTTCTGTACACTTCTGTTGTACGTCTGGCTCTTGCCAGGATCTCCCTTTTAATCTTTGCTGCCTTTTCCTTGTACTCCTGTTTGTTGGGCTGGATGGCTCTTGAGTTTAGAAAAGGTAATGCTTGAAAATCAACTATCTTTCCTGGAGCCCTCTTCTCTTTAGGCATGTGGGGTTCTTCCAGGCAGGTTCCTGGACAAGCCAAGATCTGTTTTTATCAAGTCCAGGGTTGTAATCCTGTTATTTGCCTTCTGCATTTCTTACAGGCTTTTGAACCTCACCCTGTCATGGTTGCTGCAGCCAAGGCTGCCCCAGCTTTCACATTCTCAATATATCCTTCCTTACTTTTAATTATCATGTCCACCAGAGTGTCTCTTCTTGTTGGATTCATTCTCAGTGAGTCAGGAAATTATCACCAATATACTTCAGAAACTCTAGAATCTGAAAGTCAAAAAAAAAAAAAATAAAAAAGGGAAAACAGGTCCTCAATTATTTCTGGACTTCACAGTTCTCTCTAAAAGGACTGTAGCTGTCATTGCCATTACAGATCTTGCAGCAAAGTCTCCAGAATTATTTAGTGAGATCTAGGGAGAGTCAATCAATGAGATTAATGGCTTCATAGATGCTTTCTGGAAGACTATGAACTCCAAAGTGTTGTATCAACTTAGAGTTGTTACCTATATGCTCTAATAGTTGTCAATAGTAAGCTCTAAAAGAGCTCCAAGAGGAACATAACAATTCTTTTATTTGATTAGGACAGAATAAGTTGCTCTTCTTATAAATTGGTTTCCTTTAGGCCTCCTTATAGCTCCCAAAAATCAATGATCAGATTATTTTATTTATCATGTTGTTAAATACAAATAGATGTTCTCATAATCTATATATTTTTTTTCAATAAGCTTTGAGGTTTTCTTCTTTGTGGAAGTGATTTTCAAAGATTAATTATAACTTGTGTAAAAAGATTTCCTTCATTAATCTAAAATGTCTGTTTTTCAGATTCATTGATTGGCCTTTGCTCCTGCATTAGGAGGCAGAGCAATTAGAAGTGCCTAATTTGCGTTTCCTCCTCCATATGTTATTTTGTGCACCTTTGTTCTGGCCCTTATTAATCATCTCTGCTGTAAGCTGAACTTTCCCCATCTTTTCAGCCTCCCATTGTTGTCAAATGCAGTGAAATCAATGCAAGCCGAGTGGTTTCAGATGGTTACATTGTAAGTTCATTTCATAAGGGTTTACCTTGTATCAAGAATAACAATTTGTGAAGCGTCTAGTTGAGTGTTTGTTTCAGAATGACTGGAGAGATACTTCACATGAGTAGTTCCTGCAATTATTGTTGTAAAGAGAACAATGATGCTTCCAATGCATCTGCAATGACCAAATCTTAAAATGTCTACTAATGTTCATTTAATAAAGTTATTTGGCATCTCATGTTGTCCAGTAAATTTTAAATGTCTCTTTTCTAACTAATCTAAAAATTACTTCAATTGACTGTTTCAATAATAGGATGGAATCGTGTATGTTATTGATAATTTGATTTATTCACTTACCCCAATTACTCTGTATCTAAGCAACTGTGCCTGCAACAAAGTATCTGATGTACAGAGGAGTGATGAGTGGCTTGTTATATGTTCAGTTTATTAAAGCACAAACTTCCTCAAAAAAAACATAGATGTATGTACGGATTCCCTGGAATCTTCTGGATAGCCATGTCTGAGTGGTACTTTACACCTGAGTCTGCCGCTGGAAGGTGGGACAGCAGTGTTTAAATGTTAAAAATGACATCTTTTCAATAAGCATCTCAAACCTGGCATCCAGCAAAGGGGAGAGGGGAGACTGAAGAGAACAAAGTTCTTTCAGCCTCTCTCTAAGCTTACCAAGGTTTTGTTCTTGTTTTTTGCTAGCAGGAAGGAGGTTGAAATGTGGATACTTTTCCTTACAGAACAAAACAAACATGAGCATTTTTACTTTGTAGTGTATGCCTGAGTGCTACAGTTTTCCTCTCCCAAAGAGTCTTGCATATTTTAAACCTGACATTATCAATGGAAAATATACTTGTCTGGATAAGTTCATTGTGTGAGAGAAAAGAAGAAATGAGAAATGGCTTTTCAAAACTACTGAGAATATAAGCTCAAATAATGGTCCACATTTGAGATTAGCACTGCGTTTTCCTCTTTCCAGTGGAAAGGAACCCAGACATGTCAGACACCTTAGGCTGTGGCCTTATGCACAGTCACAATTTGCACAATTTATACCTCTTTGTTTCAAAGGAGATGCACAACTTCAGTTATCACTGCAGATGTGTTCTGGGTGCCATGAGCTGTCACTACCAGGGAAATGAAGACAGACTATATTACTGGAAAGATCACGTAGCAAGGTTATGCTTTACTTTAAAGAGTTTTATTGTTAATTATTGGTTTGTTGGGTTTTTTTTATTCTCCCCACAGTTTCCAACTAGAAGCAGAAATATTTGTGTAAGTGGATGTTGCTCCTGTTTGAACCAGTTTCAATTATGTATGAAAGATTTCATAGTGCCATTTACAAAAAGTTTGATTTTTAGTGACATGTATTTATTTATTTTATTAGAAATTTTAGCATCATAGGAAGTGGTACTGTAGAAAAGCATATTTTGAGCAGTATGCAGTAGTGGAGATCTTTCTTTTCCCAAAAGCCATTTTCTAGAGTGGTTGCCCAGAGAATGCAGCCATGAAGATGTTTCTCATTATCATCTTTACCTAGTTTCAGGCAAAGCTTTAGAATGCAATATAGTGTCTGCTTTTTTTCTTTTTTCTTTTTTTTTTTTCTTTTTATTTTTTCTCTTGTTTTGGCATGTTCAGCTGTCTTATAAAGCTTCAGGAGAAAACTGAGCTTAAAAAAACTCTTTCTCTTAGTAGATTGGTCTGAGACAGGGAGTATGGAGAGTGCTTTTCATGTTTCTTTGTGGGTTTTGTGGGGGGCTTTTTCCTTGGATTTTCTTTGATCTGGGTGTTTGGGGTTTTGGGGGGTTTTTTTGGTTGGTTTTGTGATGATTTTTTTTCCTGTCTTCCCTTTCTTTGTGTCCCTCCCCCTTCCCTATTGAAGAAGTGGAGGTGTGTGTTCTGGAAATGGTCTGGTAAATCATGAATTTTGTGTTTCATTGAGGTCTTTTTGTACATCTAAATCCTCATTTATACCCAAATTGCACTGCCTTGTAGGTCTAGTTCCTCTGTAAACCTTTTCTACAAATTTTAGGGGTCTAATTACCCAGAAATACAGAGACAGGGAAATTGCTAAAAGGTATTGCTGAAAAAGAAGAAAAGCAAGAAAGTGAACTAAATATTCAGTGTGTGTCATAACAAACCCATAGATTATGTAGTGTCTCTGTTCTCTTGGAGAAGTGTTTGGGGAATAAAGCTGCCTGTGAAATTTAATTATCTTGAAAAATGAGGAAGGAACTGGTGTGTCAATGGGGGAGATATTTACTTCCTGGCAGAATGCGCTGATCTTCAATAGGGCACTGAACAGTTGTAGTTTCTGCATATCCACACACTCAGATTTTTTTTTTTTTAATGTTGGACAGTAACTCCTCTAGTACAGTACTACCCATTCAGACTGATCATTCAGATGTTGAACTTAAAATGGTTGAAGGAAAAAAAGAGCTGGATAGTACTAAAATGAAACTGTAGCTTAATATTGATTTCCTAGCTTAATTAAATAGTAAGGTGCATAACATATTGCAGAGGCTTTCTTCTGAAATAAAAGGAAGAAAAGAAAGGGGGTACAATCATAAGTCTCTATTCTTCTGTCTCTGTCTAGGGTGACTACCTTTGGAGGCTTAATATATAATTTCAATAGCGTAATTACCACCCTTAGATTTATCGTAGTTTTGTCTAACACTACAGAAAACATGAGGGCATGAAAGAGAAATTCATAACAATAGTATTTTTTATTGGATTCAGATAAAAATTGTGGAAGACATTGGCATAGACTAGCATTCCATCTATAAAATTAGCAGAAACTACAAAGAGAAAACAAAAGGAAACACACAACTAAGGCATTAATCCAGGAATAATTTCATATAGAATGATCTGTTGGGAGGTTTTAAGTGACAAGGGTTCAGCAAAAAACCCCACCCAGCATTTCTAGGTAATTTGTCATGTCAGTAGTATAACTCACTTACACTTCCTTTTCTCCTCTATCACCAATTCGAATCTAAATGAGCTGGAAAGTGACTGCAATAATTTCTTTCAGAAGAGTAATTAGCAGCTTAAACTACTGATTTCGGGGAGGTTTGTTGAGATGGGTGTATCCCAGGTGCAGTTTAAGGAACGTGTTCTCCATTTGAAAAACCTGGCACTCAACGACATTCTCACTTAGAAAGGAGGTGAAATGAGCATGGGGACTGGTTTATCCTCTTTAGCAATCACTGTGCTGAGACAGTTTCTGGCACACTGAGCGGTCGTGTTCCTCAGTACAGGCTTCTTTATATTCATCTTTCATCTGTCTTGTAGACTGTAAATTCTGCAATCCAGAACCATCTTTCATCAGTGTTTTGTAGAAGAGTAGCACAGTGAGTTTTGAGCCAGGACTTCAATATGAATAATAAATGCAGTTCTGATAAAGTATGCTTCTGAAAATAGAAAAAAAAAAGATTCAAAGCAACAAAATATCAATGACTTTTATGAAGTTTTATAGACAAGTTGAAAAGTTTGGGTGTGTTCTGCATCAGCCCTGCTGAGAAACACAAGCAAACACTAATTGTTTATTGTCTCTCCCATGCTGCTGACTGCATGTCCATGGGACCACTTAAAAAATGCAGTCAGTGCTATCCTTGTATCCCTGCAGCTCGCTGAGCACGGGTCACCCACTGGAAGACAGATTAAATACTGGCAACCAATTCTGTAACAAAGTAGTGCTTCTGACCTAGTAACAGAGACCCAGCCCAGTGATGCCAGTAACAGATGTGTATGGTGAAATAATGTCACTCATTGGGTCCATAATTTCAGTAAGATCAATTATTCAGTAACAATAGACTTCAAAATAATTTTCTGAATTGTGTTTTGGGGGTAATTATGGAAACCTGAGCAAAACAAAGGCTTTCAAGTTGCCTTTGTCAGTTCATGTTCAGTATTTCTGTGTTTTTAAAGAGAATGTTCTCCTCACCTGCAGCCAGGTTGTAGATTCAAACTGCTCCTGAGCTTTGTGCTCAGTTTCCCAGTCCTTTTCAAGTAATTTCCAGTAAGGACATCCCACATGTGCACAGACAGCTCTACTCCCCTATTCTGAACTGTAAAAGTAACACTCCTGTCAAGTGAATGTTCCTGTCAGAAGGCAGACAGGAGTTTTCAAGAGGAGAAAGGCTGATAATATCTACTCTAAAGGAGAATCAGTAGCATGTGGTCAGTTTGCTTGTTAAAACCAACAAAGCAAGGAAAGAATTAATTCAATTTTAGGACAAGAAATTCATATGGAACTTGGTCTGGGTTTTATGTAAACAACATGGTTTCCCTGAGAACCAAAGAGGGGGAACCCCACCCTTGCAATGACTAATGAAAGTAATCCCTGTGATTCCAAGGAGCTCAGATGTCAGCCTGGCAGAGCAAAATTTTGTATCCTCATAACAGCAACAAAAATCTTTGTTCAATTTTGAGAAATTGGCGGAAGAGTGAGTTGTTGTTGTGTGTAATGTTTGTTTCAAGTCCTCAATCTGGTAGATGAAGGAGGAGAGCAAGATAACATGTAGTGGAAAAATACTTATCGTTTCCAGTTCTTTCGGGACAGAGTTGCCTGAAGATTGTTTCTTTTATATGGATGAGCAGCACAGCAGGAAAATATACTGAAAATATCCGGTGTTTCTTGGAGAATTTTGTTTGTTTTTTGTTTGTAAATGAGGCCGTATTGTGGAATCCTGGTACAGGCTTTTTAATTGTTATTCTGCTCTGTAAGGTTGTAAGATTAGCACCTCTCTTCCTCAGGCATCCCTGTAACCTGCTTAGTGCATAAATTCCTCCTTAGTAATTCAGGTACCATCTTCAATGCTGATCTGCCATCTGCAATATGACCAGGACAGGTGTGTAATACTGTAGATTTTCTGTCTGCATTATTGACGAAAAAGTTCAAGGGTATTTTTTTTTTTTTGGTTAGTTGCCATAGTTGAAAAAATGAAAAATGTATTTTTTTCCATATTTTTGCCTGTACTAAATTATTACATGTTGGCAGGTTGTATGCTAGAGACATAAACATCCCAAACTCTTCAACAACTTAGATCTCAACTGTTGCTTGTTGTCCAAGCATTAAGAAGCTTGGTGTTGGTATACAACAAAACAAGATTTGATGAAGCTTCATAAGTTTGAAGTAATTGTTTTGATAAGTTAATCTCTTGTAAGTGTTAGATAATTAGGGTAGTGTTTGAGGAGACTGTTGGGCTACAGTATGAAATAGATTTTATCATAAGAATATTTCCATTATTTGGCTGGATTTGGAAAAGATATAATTCCAAATATTAATCTATACCCACGGGTTCAGGTAAGTTGGGCAGGTAAACTTTGCCAAAGGTGAAACACAGAACACTGTTCCAAATAACTGGAACCAACCTCAAAAAAATGTTCCAAGGTGGTGACAAGTTGCATCCCCAGGCAAGCTCTGTTACTGTGAAGGCTGTTTTAATCAGACCTACTTTTTTTAACTGTACTCCTGGGTATGATGGCTGCCTGTGCCAGAAAAGGTGTTTGGGTTTTGCACATGCATTGTGTTAATGCAGCAGAAACTGGAATTTAGCAAACATTAGGTCAGATAATGCTGGGGGAATAAACAGGGGATGGGGATGTGTGGGGCTGTGCCACTGGGGTCACAACAGGGAGTATGCAGGAGTGAAAGATGAGAAAAAGGAGCGTGAAGGAAGGGCTGGGGCGGTGGGGAGTGAAGGATTGAGGGGTGGGAGTGGGGCACAGGTGGTTTTTGGGAGGTACTGGGAGAAGGATGGAGACTGTGCACACAGGTTGCTGGCTAGCAGCTCTTGGCACCTGGGGGAGGAGGCTGTAGCAATGACTGTGGTGCCAGCTGGCTGTGGGGGCTGTTCTGAGAGAAAGATGTGAGAGGAAGTGGGTTTTTGGGGCAAGACAAAGGGTAATTTCTTGGGGCTTACGACGGTTTGGGTGAGCACCTAAATATAGGAGCCTACTCATCATGACCGTGACTTTCAGAGCAGAGTTGCTTCTGCTTATTTCACTTTGTGGGCAAAAGTGATTGGGTTTGTAAAAAGAATTTTCAGACTGCTCTCAAATGCAACTGATTCATCTTGGAGAGAAAGGAGATGGTGAGGTGATCTTCACATTAGTGCCTGCCTTCTGCTCTCTTATTTTGAGGGCTATGTGTGTTTGCCAAGATATACGGTACTGTTGAAAAGGATAATTAATTAAACAAGCAAGATCCTTAATTGCAGGGGGCCTTTATACTTCTGTCAGCATGCTTTTAAAAATGACTTGTGCCATCACACTTCTGAGACCAGGGAAAATACTGTTTCCTGCTTTTTCAGGCAAAATGAGGGTAGGATAGTTCAATATAATATGATAGGGTGCTGATGCCCCTGTGACACCCATGCTGACCATCAGTGGTGCTGGTGAAGGGATCCTGGTGGCTGTCACACTGCTCAGTGCTGATTCCTCAGTCCCTGTACATGAAGGTCACCTAGATTTTTGCTTGGCTGTCACTTGCAGGGAAATACCCATCAGTTCTAAACTTACTGACAGCCCACCAGCCAGAGGCCTGAGCAGGTAGGTGATGGAGCTCTTCCTCTGCCCAGCTGTGGAGGTGAACCCCAAACACTGTCAGACACTCACGGCAGCTCTGCTGGCTCAGGGATCTGCGCCCGTACTCCGCAGTGCTTGAGTGTTCAGAAATCTTTGCTTAGAAATTCCTCCAGCAACTCCTTTACAAGCTTCGTCTCTTCGAAAACTAATCCCTTGTTGTAATGCACATAACAATAACAAGATATGGATCAGTGACAGATGGATACTTTCATACTTGGCATATGGTGTGTTATGAGCTTGCTCCCATGGTATTGAAGCTGATGAGTCTTTCGGTTGAATTCATTGAGCTTTGGATCAGGCCCTGGAAAAAAATGAGTGTAATTCTGAAGACAGCTTGAAATTAAAAGGGGGAAAAAAATAAAATCACTTTAAACCTTCTTCTTTTTTTTTTTTTTTTTTTGCCTCTTGAGAAGTCTCTGATTTTTGGTTATGTATTGTTACTGCGTTGGAAAGACACACACATGGGATCATACCAATTAAGAGGACTCCACAATGGGAGAAAACTTCTTCTTAGTGTATAAATCTTAACTTTAATAAGTGATGTTTGAGAGTTAGAAGCTGGCTGACTTTGCAGGCAGTGAGGCATAACAAAGCTGGAAATGTTGAAGTGACTGGAAAATATATGAATTATGGCAAACACCTTGTCTCTAAATACTTAAAATTCCCATTTGGCTCCATTTTGCATCTCCTCAGAGAATTCAACTTGGCAAAATTGTCTTTGAGGAATTTAGAAGTATTTACTCAATTAAGTCCTTATTTTAACATTCTATTAAGAAGCATTTTTATGATGAACATATAAAATGTTCATCATAAAAATGTGTTTAAAGTTTTGACCGTGTTACAAGACTCAAAAAAATTTATAGTTTGAGGGGTTCTTATACAAAACTTGATGTGAATTTCAGTTTGATTCTCACTGCAGCCTGCATCAAATACATAAGATTCACCATGAGCAGCTGACAACAAAAATCAACAAAGACAGCTGTGTGGTCTTTGATGGATCATATAATTCATAATTTACCATAAGAGGAAGATGGCTCCCTAATAAGAACATTAAAAAAAAAAAAGAGATTTGTAAGGTATGTAGTTTTGATATCAAGTAACCCACAGTCTTTTTTCATTATGTTGCTGCTGAGAGATGGTGCCAAGGCTAATGAATCATTTCTTTGGTGCTACCCTCTGTCAGGCACCTGTTCAGAACCTGGGGTCATCTACAGAGGTGGCTTTGGTCATAGAATAGCATACTGAAAGGGACCTTAAGGATCATCTGGTCCAAATTTTCTTGGCAAAATACAGTTTAGACAAGATGGCTCAACATCCAGGTGTGACAGGTTGCCAGTTGGGAAAGGAGCTGTTTGCCACCAACCCTCTGAGTGTGACCAGTGAGCCAGTTCCTCACCCACCACATGGACCACTTGTCCAGGCCATAACACATCAGCTCTTTTAGGAGGGGACTGTGGGAAACCTTACTAAAAGCTTTGGGGAAGTCCAAGTAGATGATGTCCGTGTCTTGCCGCACGTCCACTGAGCAGGTTTCTTTGTTACATGAGGTGATCAGGTTTGTCAAGCACAATTTGCCCTCGGTGAATCCACATTGTCTTTTCCAGTCATGTGCTTCATCTGACTGGTGATAGCCCCCAAGGGGGATTTGTTCCATAACTTTCCTAGGGCCTGAAAGAAGACTGATGGGCCTCTAATTGCCTAGATCCTCTCACCTCTGCATGCACTTGCAGATGCCCTTGTAGTTCCCAGTGGATATTTGTCTACTTTTCCATGTCTGGAACATTTCGCCTTTGGTTTTGAGCAGATTCTGAAGCTTGCACTGAAGCCAGGGGGATGCTCCACTTATTCCCTTACCTTTAAAGGAGATGAACTCTTTGTGCTCCCACAGGAGAATTCTTGAAAGCGCCCAGCACTCACCAGCTCCTTCAGCCTCCGTGAAAGATCCCATGGAGTTCCTCCCGGCAGAGTTCTGAGCAATCTGCATGATTAAGTTTCCCCTTGGAGATAGCCCCTCTGACCCTGACTCAGAGCTGTTTAATAAGGGCTCCCACAATTGCTGTAGTTGACTTCTATACATTCAAGACTCTCCTTAGCATAGAATGCAAAAACTCTTCTTCCTCACCTTTCTTTATGAAACAGCCTGTAACCACCCATCCTGATCCTCCAGGCACATGGCACATGGGCCTCTCTCCCAGAACCCAGCTGCTCCTGAGGTGCTCTGGTGCCTCCTTTTCCTTAAAGGAAATTCCACACACTGAAATGTTTTGCACCCAGGCTTGTGCTCCAAATATATGGCATTTTTATGATAATATCACATTTACTGTTCAGTGCTGCTCCCTTTTTTATTTACACATGATAACTTTAGGACTATAGCTCAATGAACTGTACTCTTTGGAAATAAAAATAGCTCCAAGATGTGGTTATTATGGTGAAAACCATTAATTTTCCTTATATATGGACAAAGTTTTGATTTTTCTTTTCCTCCTGGATTGTATTACTTGAGTTCTGGCTGTGGTATTTGGGGAAATTTACAGATCAGCTTTTTTTCTGGTACACACTAATTTTTATTTAATGGGTTATTATATTCTATAGTGCCTTTTTGATATAAGTAAAAGAGCTTAGCTTGTTACTAACTTAACTCCATGCTAGAAAAATGTGTTGTGCTCTTCATGATGTCCTGGTTTGAATGAGAATTATATATATTTCATCAAAACATTCCGAAATTACTGATTTAAATGCTGATTGAGAAATTTCAAGTCTCTCCTGAATGGGCACAGCAAGGTGCTGGTAGAGCAGTGCATTCCAAATAGCTTGACTGTGGTTTCTCTTCACAGTTGTTCAAAACACATAAAGAGTTTGGAAGCACCGTAGTGAGAGATTTCATGTTGCTGGTTCCAGAAATTCCTCCAAAAGGGATTTATAATAGGCTTCTCTGGGATGGTCATGAACACTTCCCAGCTGTACAGATATGGATCAACACTGGCTGGCTGTCCCCTAGGCTTGCTCATTCTTCTAGTTTGCCTTACTACTCCCACAGTATGTTTTTGTGGTACTGACTCCAAAATAATCTCAAAATCAAAGTTAGTTGAATACAAACAGCAGCAGACCAGAAATGCATGATCTCTGCATGCTTCTGAAACCTGCTGCCAGAGGAATCATTCCTCTGCTGTTCCTCACCTCTCCCAGCAAAATGAAGAGCATAACATTTGTATTGCTCTCACTGGAGCTGGAATGAAATTGTTCCTTCAATGATCTTGGTCTCCTAGACAGTTGTAACCAGTTTTGCTTTTCCTACTCTTTCAAAAGTAGCTGTAGATGAACAAACTTGAAGCTTTCAGACAACCACAGCTACAGAAATCCATGAGGTTGTGTAATTCTGAAGGGTAATAATTGGCTTACACCTTTGTAGTATAGTTTTCAAAAATTACAAGCAGACGGAGTAACAAAATTTGCATGCAGAATTTCTATCAGGTTTTAGGGGAAAATGCAGAGAAGAGAAGCTGCAATCTCCAGGCTTGTGCATAATACTGGGAAATTGAATACAGAGGTTTCTAGTTTGGTGTTTCCCTGCTTTGTTGGGTGCCTTTGGGGAGGCTGCTGGACACGTGTGTCTGCTTCCTGTATTGCAGAGATAGCACGGAGTTACCTCTCTCTGGAGAGTGCTGGTGTGACAAGTAACATGTCCACAGGACTCTGCATGCATCAAGTCCTGGAACTGTTTTCTTCTTTTTTTTTCTCTTCATTCATTCATTCATTCATTCACAACAGGTCTTGCTTGCAGAATTGTGTAATAAACTGAACCACAATAAAAATTTAATGTGAAATGAAATTAGGCTTATAGATATTGTTACTTTTGTTTACTATACTCCACTGGCATAGGCTCAAAAAAAGAAAAAAATAAAGGTGTATTACCTTACCAGAGGAAAAACAAAAGGTTGAAGTGTTTTAAAAAACAGTTGTTGTTTTGTTGGGTTTTTTTTCATTTTCAAATTGGTCTTTAAGAAAATTATGTATTTGAAGGTAGCACAGGAATAAAAAAGAGACTGATAGAAAAGGCAAAGTAAAATTACTACATAATTTTTTTCAGTCTGAAACTGTCTTGTCATATATATTTAAGCAGTTTTTGGCTGCTTATTGCTTGTCTGGTAGTTTCATTACCCTTTTAAAATCTATAATTATTTTGTGTACTTGTTTTTCTGTAATAGATTCATACACTTGCATGGCTTTGAGGCTCTCTAAGATGTGCTGTCCTGCTCTGTGTCCATTTATGTCATCGGCTCTTTGTGGTTACACAGCTTGGCCAGAGCAGTTTCAGCACGGAAGCAGTAAAAAGAATTAAAATGAATCTCTTTTGCTTAAGAAGCTTTTGATTACTCCAAGTTTCCGGTGGAATTGTGTCGTGGGATTTCAGACGCCACCTGTTGGGGACTGTGAGCAACTCCTGTCTCAGAAGTGCAGGTGTTATAAACAATGCAAGAGATTTTAATACCAAGGAGCATATAATAAAGCATAAATAACCGGTTTTCTCCAGGTCAGTGGCTCATGCCGAATAACTTGATTTGTTTCAGTCTTTGACATAAGGCTGCGTTCTAGTCTTCTCCAAATATGCGGGATTGTTTTAAAAGTAATTGATTTTGTCCTGTAATTTTTACTTAGGTGCAATTTCCCATGGTTTTCGGAAATCTGATTGCAAGGTCTGTTCTCATAGGTGATGGGCAAAGGCTTTGTGTTTCATCAGGCTTGAGCCTCCCCTCTGCTTCAGGAAACACTGCTCCAGGAGGAGTTGACTGGAGCTCAGGGTCCCTCTGCTCCTGCTCAGGTCTCCCTGGGAGTTCATCCAAGAAATGCCTTCCAGAGTCCCAGTATTTCCTCTGTTTCATTATGATAATACCTTCATTGTGTCATTTCTGTGTTCCTTTTAAATTAACAGATAGGTAGTAATATGTTGGGGAGGGATTGAGTTTTGTTAGTTTGGTTTGGCTTTGGTGTTTTTTTGTTTGTTTTTTGGGGAGAGGAAATGTTCACTAGCTTGTTCAGGCTTGAGGAGTGGTGTCCTTCTGGACTAAACCACCATGCAATTTTTTTCACTTATTTTTCCTAATATCAAGGATGAGTGATAAGCTTATAAACTCAATTATAATGCCTTGAATTTCTAATTTAGCTTGTTGTTATATATTATCTTTAGGCTGATCTCATAGCTTCTTTATAAACAGCTGAAGATAATAACTTTCCTAAGGGGAGAAAAACCCCTAAGGTACAAGCACTTTTAATTATTTTTATTTTATTATATAAGAAGGAAAAAAATTACTGTTAAATAACATTATATGGTTTTTTTCCCTGGTGTCATATAAGCCCCTTCAGGTACAATAATCTACTCATTGAATATCATCTGTTGTATTATGGTTAAAGGAAAGGAAAGGCTACATACTATTCTGTCTGTTGTCTGGGACAAGGCATCAGAGTATGTGGACCTTTTACTTATGCTGTTATGGATAAGAATAATATTTTAATTTTTATTAGAAAGCAGCATTGGAAATGCTACTGAGATGCAATATCAAAACTTTTGTTAAAATATTTTAAAACATTAAGCCCTGGGAAGACTTGCTGCTAATTTTAGTAGTTCAAACTTATTTTCTACATGACTGCATCCAGAGATTAAGTTTCAGTCAATTACTTTAAAATAAGATTGGGTCTGAAGAACATGCAGAGTTTTAGAGACAAGATTTCACCTTTATCAAGCTAAGCACCTCAGTAGTACACATTGTGACTTGAAGTAGAATAATTTTGAATGTGCAGTGTTTCCCAATGGGTTTTTTGTACTTGACTCTTTTATTACATCCTCAAAGAGAGAGAAGAGAGAATAATACATCCTCTCTTTTATCCATTTTGGTTCTCTGTTAAAAGGCATTTTTTAAACTGCAGGACATATTTGTACTTTCTACAGTTTTCTTTGCAGTTTTGATTGTGCTTTGAGTTATTTCACTCCTAATGCAAACAATGTCTGTTTGACCCAAGAGCTCTCCTCAACTGCCGTGGTTTCTGCAGGCTCATTCTCTGCAGAAAGCTAACCAGGCTACTCGTGTTGGGAACAAAAAGCTAAAAATCCCACCTGCCATTGTTAGGCATCCGTGTGTTTTGCTGCTTACTCAACCTGTGTGGAGACCTTAGTTTGCAGAGAAACAAAAGCACTTTTTGGTTGCTTGTTTTTGGTTTAGTTTTTTTGGGGAGGTTTTTTTGTTTGTTTGTGGTTGAGTTTTGTTTATGTTTTTGTTTTGTTTTGTTTTTAATCCATAGCCTGTGGATTATGTGTCAGGTCAGAAATTCTGTGATTTTGTCAATTGACTGAATGGGAAAAGGAAGGAAAAAGAAAAGTTTTAACTGAACTGTGGGCAATTTTTCCTGTACCCATACACATATTCACAAACTGTCACTGTGGGAATATCTTGATTTCTACTTTCTTAAGATTTCTCCTGTGCTGATATGTATTCTAATCCTTGTTTTCTGAATGGAGCTGCTGATCTACTGTTAGTCCTGGGCTGACCTGGCAGATTTAATATCCTCCCTTTTCCCAGTTCTAGACTGCTATGTTCAGACTGTAAAATTTAATTTTAGAAACTGTGATGAAAAGTAAAATGGGTAGACAGCGCACTTTTTGGAAAGTCTTGGTATTTCACTGTTGTAAATACAATAAAAGCAACTTCTGTATTTGATGGTTTATTTTGCAAGGCAGGAGTTTAAATTCCCCTTGGACTCATGGTCAATGTGAGGCAAATCAATTTTACTAATGAAACATATCTCACTGTCTGGGTAACTCCAAGATCTTTCAAAAAATTAGAAGTTTTTATTTATAAAAATAAGAATGAATGAGTCCTCTACCTTCTCCTCTCAGTCCACAGGTGATTGTCATAGAAAAGGCTTAAGGTGAGTCAGAAAATTTGGAAATACTTTTCTAAAAAGAAATCTTCATTTTGTGATTTATGATTGTGTCCTTAAACTAAAGGTTATCCTGTTCCATGGCAAGTTTTCATTTTATTTGGTTTGGGTGAGTAATGTGAGTCACTACCTGCTTCTGAATACTTCTGTCTGATTTATCGTGGGTGACACAGTTGTCTGCGTCAGCCCTGCCTTCCCAGAGTCTGCTCAATTTCCTTTGGTGGTCTTAGAAGTTGATTATTGCCCTACCTTTGCAAGTCAGGAAAGGCAGGCGATGTTTTTTGGGTGGCTGCTGCAGGAGTCAGAGCCCACAGGACAGAGCAGACTCTGTCTGCAGCCTGGTACACGATGGGCAGAGGTGAGGTGGTGCCTGCCACCTCTGCCGCAGTGCCAGGGAACCTTTCCCGAGTTCAGTGCCCTGGGGGCAGCTGCTCAGTGAGAGCTGTTTCTCACTGCTGAACCAGAGTCAATGTGGCACTGAGAGCACCACCCAGGACTAGCAGATGTGGTTTTTCTTCTTAAAGGAGGGATGGAAAGCTGGAAAGTGATCCAACCTTCTCCGACCTTTTGCTATCATCTCAACAGTGTTATGAAATAAAAACTGAGAGACAGAGAAAATAAAGGTAAGCAGATAAACCAAGAAAGAATTGAGGTGTAAAAAAAGTTTTCCAAAGACAGCTCATTTCAAAACTAGTGTGATGTCTTGAGAGGTGGATTTCCAGCAGATTGTGGTGGGAGCCTATGAGATAAGAGACAGGCTGTGAGGACAAGTTGAGGGACAGGTCTTGGGTTTTATTTGTTTGTTTGTTATATTTTGGTCTAGAAACTTTCCTTGGTAGGTAAACTCTGCCATAGTTTGCTGGTGTGCAAAGCTAGGGAGGCGATGTTGGTGGGAAGAGGCGTTAATTACTTGATCATTCTTAAGAACTTGGTTACCAGGGGAACTGAACCAGGAGGACACTGGCGCTGGAGATGCATGTATCAGTAAGATGGAGTAGTTTGGAAAATGGCAAATAAGACACAAAGATATTAAATCTTGCCAGCTCAATCATTGTCCAAATGTATCTGCTTGTCTGATGTATCAACAGGAGAGCAGCCGTGTGAGACTTGATAAATGTGGTTTTGGAAGACAAGGACTTCTGCAGACTTCCCTGGCCGGTCTCAGAAGGTGGAAGGAGCGTGTGCTTTTTGGGACAAACATTCCCTACAGCTGGAACTGCTGGCTTCCCTCACACCCTCAGCCCCCCCCAAAGTCTGCTACAGCTTATTTTGAGAAGGCTGCCATTTTTCTTAGCCCCTCAGGGCACAACCCCTTCCACAGGAGTTTATGTACATGTAAAAGAAAAAATGAAAACCCAGAGTAAGAAGAGCGAACAGCTGCAGGGCATGGCTGCAGCCTATGTAAACAAGCAGGAAAGAAATTTCTTGGCTTCTTATTTAGCATCTTTTTGTGGAATAGGTCAGTTTAGCAATATGGCAATTCAAACTGAGCATAGCCAACGGTCATTTTTTGAACAAAAGGATTTTTCTTTGACTTCAAATTCAGCTTTTTGGGAGGATATTTGGATGCAAGAGTGATAAAAAAAATTACCATGTAAATGGAAAATTAAAATAAGAATTAGCTGCACCTATATTTTAATACCTGCTACTTCCAATAGCACCTTTCAGCTTCCATGACTTATATAAATATTAACTTGTATTCATTGTGCCCCAGAGAGATAAGTGTTATTAGCTTGATAAACAATAATATTAAGTAAATTATTTCTTATTTTTCCCCCTTGCTGTTTTCATTATTATTTTGCATGTTTCAAAATTATTTCCGTTATGCAGCTTTGATTTCCACATAAAAAATTATAAAACCCTGAAACAAATTTATTATTAATTAGGCATGCTTTATTTTATTAATCCTCTTTTGGTTTGAATGGAATGTCTTCATTCTTTCTGATACATGAGGTAAAGTGTATTGATTTCTTAAGTTCTCAATCTAATAGCCAATAGCAACTGAAAGAGAGTAAATTGCAGTTGGAAGAGGAAAAAAACCTAAACCATTCCATATTTTGAGAGCTGTCTATGAAATAAAGAAAATAAAGGGTTGTATTTTTATATATAGAATATATGTTGTTAAAATATATCTATATATATGATAAATACTCTTTTATGAAGCTTCAACCCCTAAAGCTTCTCATTAAATTAGCAGAAAATAAAGAAAATACAGGAAAAAAAAGTTTTTCTTCTGTTTTTGAGTTTAGATTTTCCTGTTGTCTTGGAGAGTCTCACATGCATCTTCTTCCCTTTTGTTCACCCTGGAGTTTATTTTGCCAGTCTTAGTTCTGGGTTACAAGGTAGAGAGGTAGCCTCTAGGAAATACCAGCTTGTATTTCACCATCAGTGAGGCTTCTTCTTCATCGATGGACATTGTGGACCTCCTAATGAACAAGTTCTGGCAGAAAAAAGCTTCTCCTCACATCATTCTACTGTTTTTAACTTTAGGTATGACTGATGTTAACCTGGCAGGGTGGTGGGTAGTGCATGCCTGGATATGCAGCATCAGGCAGGATTTATGGTGATATTACCCTTCACAAAGTATTTATAGTTGTCTCTCAAACTGACGATAACTGGCCAGGTAGACAGTTCCATAGACATGGTCAGATCAAATCATCTTAGCTGGGGAGTCTGCTATAAATTCACTGTGAGTTTATAGGCTCCCTTCGTTTCAGACGGCAGTTTCTGAAATGCCTGGCTGCCATTACAATTGCCTGAGCTTCTCAAGGGAGCTGGGTACAAACATCACCCGCCCAACAACTTCCTGGCCCTTTGCTTTTCTGCCCGTCACTCTTTTTCATCAGTGTTGTATGGGTTGTATGACTAAGTAGATTTTTTATTTCCCTGCCTATATTTAGACCTCCATTCTGAGCTATGTCACGTTGCCATTGCGGTTAAAGTACGAATCCTGTTTGTGACTTCCGTGAATCACATTTGCCTGTAATCTGGATGATCATGGTGATGATCTGTCAGGCAGGTTGCAGGAAGTCCTTGATGCCCAAGGTTTTCCATGTTCACTGCAGGTTTCCTAGCAGTCACTTCCTCCTGATGGTGTGTGGTTTTCCAGCTGTGCCCTTGCTAACAGTGACCATGTGTGGGTGTGCAGCCCTGGGCAGTAACTTCTCAGAGTTTGTGAAGGGCATGAAATACAACTTTCTTCTGCAGCATTCTGGCCTGAGTGATACTGTGTGTTTTATCTTTATTGGGAGACTGCTGAGTTTTATCTTCTTAGTAGGAACCCAAAAAACAATATTCTTCAGTTTATTGATGTGCTGCTACTATGAAAAGTAGTTAAATTGGTTAAACAGTTTTAATCACCAGATAAGAAAATCCTGGACCTTGAGGAAAAAATGTGTAGTGGAAAAAATGTGTAGCAGAGAAAATGTGAGCTGCTATTAGGATACTGAGAGACAGAACAATTCAGGATTAGAGAGACAGTGTTTACGATGAAAAATAATAGAATGAGGAGTAAGCATAAAGCTTTTTAATTTTAGTAGGAGAGATAGGCACCTGCAGTCATTTCTGTTAATGGACTGCTGAAGCCAACACTTTCTTTGGGGAGGTATGGAGAAAACAATTCTTTTTCTTGCAAAAGGCTTCTTGCAGATTGCTTATGAAGCTTAAGGGATTTTAACAATAGATTTCCCATTAAAATGTGCAAACTGCCTTCTTCCCTTGCCATGGCAGGGATGTTAGGCAGTGTCTACCTTAGCACAAGGGGCAGCCCAGCAGGACAAGATCCTTGGGTCAAGGCCCCGGGTGCTGGATCCCCACTGTCTGTGCCATAGGACAGCATGTCAAGGGGTTTCCCTTGGACCAGCTCCAGGCTGCACTGCACACACCTAATTAGAGTGGAGAGCATTTGAAGATGCCCAATCTAATTTTGTCCAGTTGAGTCAAGTTCACTTTGTCCAAGTGCTCTGTGAACCAAATTGTGGGGAGGTCAGACATGGGAGCAACTTCCTTTAATTGTGTGCTCTGGAGTGTAGTGTTCACAAATGCTCAGTATGCTCCCATTCTTGCCTCTTCTCCCCAAAAGTCATACAAGTGTTTATTGTTATATTTTTACTCCCCCACAGTGTCATGTCTGAGTGGAACTTTGTATTTTAATCAGTCATCACTGTGAGATTGGCTTATGCTGAAAATTTTGTGTGTGGTTCTCTATGCAGAATTCAGGCTCGTAAGGTCTTCACCACAGAGATATTTCTGCTGTTGTTTTATTCATGTAACTTGTGTATTTCTTGAATAACCAGTGCTAAACATGAAGAGAAGCATAATGGTATGTCTATGTATGTTCAACATACTTTGATACATATCATTTATAAAATACAAAATTGTTACTTTAGTCCGGATGGGTCATCTTTTTAAAGATCCTGATTTTGCATTCATGGGCATCAAAAGGAAAACAATACCACTGAGATTTTAAAGCTATGCATAAGCACTTAGAGAAATCAATGAGCAGTAGAGTCTAGATGCTGTTGTAAATTCCACTCAGCAGTGAAGTGCCTTTTTTAGGTGCCAGAAATATTTTGCTCCATCAGATGCTCCTCATCCATAAGCTCACTTGGCCAAAATTTTCCAAGGAACTTAGGAAGATACCCAGTGGATTTACAAATGTGTACTTAGTGGTTACCCTCAAAACATTCACTTTGAAATAGAAGCTAATGGTTAGACCTCTGAAGTATTAAACATCCTTGAAAGTCTCTGTGGTATTTTAGATAGCATCAGTTTTCTTGGCTTTGTTTGAAAAGGCACTTATAAACCTTCCACCTCATGTGTTTGTGGAACTCTTAAATCAGAATTATCATCATACCCTTGATCCTGCTGGTGTTCTTTCTAATTGACTACCGAATGCAATGCAAATAATAATAGATGTGCATGTATGAATATTCTTATCTGAAAACCTGGACATGTGTCTGGTCTTCTGCTCAAACAGAATGGTATCTTTCTTCACTATCTTTATTGAAACTAGCAGGTGCTGGAACCCATTACTGGTGAAAGGGTGCTCATGCAGGCACAGAAAGGATTGACTAAAATAGCGTCCAGCCTGTACTGTGGTCAGGTCATTGTTTAGCCATATCTCCTGTTTACCATCCCATTTTCCCCACCTACTTCTTTCTGGATCCTATGGAAATGAAGGATCAGGCTGCTGTGGTTTCTCATTCTAGCTGTGATGTCCTGGACAGCAGAGAGGAGGGGGTTGAGTCTCACCTTGAGGGCAGCTGAGTGCCTAGGGCCACTCTTGGTCCTGAGGCACCCTCGAGGTTCTTCAACTCCCCCGGTTCCCTTTCTGGCACCAAGGCTAGGACAGACCTGTAAGCAGGAGCAGGGGGTGCTTGGGGTGTGTTTTTCCTCCTCCCAATGCACAGACAGGCTGTGGTGGAGAGGGAACATACTTGGTTTTGCCCCTTCCAAGCTGAGGTGCAGCATTAGTGTCTTTACAGGAAATCACTAAAAAATGGATTTATAAACCATCCGGTTTTGATGGAAATGATTTGGAGCGTAAAGCAAGAATGAACTTCTGAACCTTTCACTAATTGTCTTAAGTAATGTATTTCTCTTAATACTTATCTGCCAGATATTCTACAGGGATTGACTTTTTCTTTTAAGTCAATTAATTAAACCATTATTTATAATGGTTAATATTCTTTGTGTAGTGTTTTGGAGGAGAAACACCACACTAACTGAAGAATTGATTTAAAGACTTAAACTACCAAGAATAATAGAAAATCTATTGCTGCTTTCTTTATGTTGGTTTCTAGATATATTCTAGAAAGGTCATTAACTTTAGCTGTAAATTTATGTTCTCTAGAATTGTGTTTCTGCTGATACAGTTTCTCTGAGCTGAATTCTAGTTTTCAGCTAGGTGTTCCTTTTAATAGTAGCACATGTATAAGGTTAGGTGGAGGTGATTAGATCAAAAATTTGCATTTAAACTGGTACACTTTATTTCATTCACCAGAGTACTTTCATATGAACTTATTTTATGAAAAGATAATTTTAATCTGTTTATGTGTCTAGAATTGGACTAAAAGGTCCCCAGTTAGACAACCCTGTGTTAGCTATTTTATAGATAAATATGCATTTTGTTATTTGTAACACAAATAAAATAGTGAAAATAACTATGTCAGTGTTCCCACTACATAGCCACTTTGCCTATTGGTGCCATGAAACATATGAGATATCGTTTGAATCATCTTGCTTCACACTCATTAACAGGCTGAATTACTGAAAGGGAGCAGGGCCATCTTAAATTATGTGAGACCCTGAGAAAACTTTAGAGAGTGTGCTCTAAATTACTGGTCAAAATAAAAACACCAAGTGTTTCTGTTGCATCTTCTGACTCGGTGTCTCCAGCCTTCTGTGTCCTCGCCTCGCATCCCTCAGCACCAGGTCATGGCCTTCAGTTTTCTCCATCCCTCTCCCTGCTGGCCCTTGTCTGTGTGCTCCCTTCTCTGTGCCCTCCCCAGTGGGTGCAGAGATGCCACCCTACAGCAGCAAGTGCCTCTAAATCCAGAGATCTGCAGGAGCTGCCATCCCCAGGCTTCTCTAGGAGAGGAAACCTGCCCAGGACCAAGGGTGTGTCGTGCAGGGAGTGTGTGCTTCTCTGGGGGTTCCTACTGCACACTCTGCACTGCCTGATGTGCAGGGACATGCAGGGGGGCTGGAATTGCTTGGACCCCAACAATCTTTTGAAATGTGACGAATCTAAGCAGTGTCTTGGCATGGTTGTGCATAAAGCTATTTGGATATAGAAGCTTTATGAAAATACAAATTTTGTTTATTTAATGATAAGAACAACAGATACATTTTTTCAATGTAGTATTTCTTGAAGTTTAACGAAAACATATTTTTTTCCCCCAGAAATGAGGATGATTAATGTTTTTCATAAAGAAAACAGGAACTCTGAAACATTCATAGTCATAGTTATCAGGGCTATCTAAGAATATATGTTCTCTCAGGTGGAGGAGGAGTTGAAGCGATAAAGTGAGTTTAAGTAAATCCACTTGGGGAGGGAAAGGTGCACTGCATATTAAGAAAGAATAATTGAATATATTACAGGAAAAAACATTGGTACTACTAATATTTGTATATTGGTTTGCATTAAGTGAATATTGACATTATTGTTTCATGAAAAAGAGGGTTCACGTTTTAAGAGAAAAAATGTGGTTTGAAGGTCCTCTGTTATAATTCAGTTAAAAAAATCAGAAAAACCTTTAAGATTATCAAGTCCAACTGTAAACACAAAGCTGCAAGTCTTTGAAAAAAAGAGCATTTTGCATATTGATAAAAAGGGATATGGAAAGAGAAGAATTGTGAAGGAGGAAGAAGAAACAAACAAAAAAATCCCAACCACATCCCACATCCCCCAAAATTATAATAAAAAAATTAAAATGCTGGGCATAATAGAAATTCATGTAATTTAACTTGTAATAATTAATTTCATTCTCTGTGTGTACTTTTCTAGCTGTTCTCATTTAAAGGACTAGGCACCAATCGTACTGTATTTCTTTTTTTTTTTTTTTTTTCAGCCTTGGAGTTATTGCTTCTAAAACAATCCAGGTGGGTGGTAGCCTGAAATAACCACATTCTCCTATCTGCTCACACTCCTGCCTTAGGCAGCGGCACGTGATGTGTTTTTTGTGCTTGGTGTAAGTGACTCATGGCTTCTGCAGCTCCTGCCCTCGCAGCAGAGCCGGTGCAGGGAGCAAAGTTTGGGGAAGGTGGCCCTTGCTGGTCTGTCCTGGCCAGAGGCTGTGCTGGAGCGACCCCTGTGCAGCCACCAGTGCCAGCCCCACAGCAGTCCCCAAACCAGACCCCTGCCCACACAGGTTTAGCAGGGCAAAGCTTCCCAGCCTCTTCCTTCTGCTTACTTCTGGACCATTTGAAATTTATTGCCTCACTTGGGTTTGTCTTTGCTAAATTTCATGTGAATCTACACAAGTAATCTGTCCTGACTGCCCTGTCATTGGCCTTCCTTCTTCCCTCTGTTAATAAGAATAATAATAATAATGCTGCAGAAGAACTTTATTAAATACTTTTAGAGCACTCAGCAGATTATATTTAACTAAAGAGGTAGTTAAGAGAAGTGGACGAATTACTGAAGGTGAAAATTTAAAGCTAACCTTCAGGTCATCTATTTCTTTCCCCTTGTTATTATCTATTACTTATTTTGTACTACCTTATCCAGTGTGCAATCTTGTGAGGAGCCATGCTTCCAACTATACCACGCTCAAGAGAGATTTATTTTCCTTTCAGCAAAGCGTCCTAATATTTATTTAAAACATGTTGTAGGCTGTGCAGTAAGCCTTGAACCTGATGGAAACCCCAAAGGCAAGGAGAGGATGTTTGAGTGGGTGGTGCTGCAGGTCACTTCATTTTCCAGCTACTTCACATAATTCAGGGAATGCCAAAAACTTGAATTTAATCCATGCAGTGTGGCTGTGCTGTTCTCCCTATAAGCTTTCCCTTTCTCCCTGATCTCTCTCCCTTGTGATGGTTGGAGATTGGCTGTTTCTGGAGAGGTTTCGAGAAATATATATTTCAAAGCACATCAGTTGTGTAAGCTGGGTATAAACTGAAGATCTGTGGGTTTGATCTGCAGTAAAATCTCCTCGAGCTTGTGGTGTCATTTGGACAGATAGGGCCAGGGGGGTTGTTTGTAATCTTTTCCGTTTTAGCACTGGAGGCTTAGGCTGCAGCTCCAGACTAAATCTAGATTTGGTCCTTTTTGAAAATTCATTGAAGTCAGCAAAAATGAAATATGGCAGAAGTGGCTCCTGGGGGTGCCCATCAAACACAGGAGGGGCCCACAGGCCGTTAACCCAAGGACCAGTACCTGCTGCTGTGTGCTACTGCCTCATCCAGTTCTGGAGCTTCTCGGCAGGAGCAGGCTGGACAGGGCTGCTCTTCTTCTGCAGGAGACTCGGAAGCAAAAATAGAAATGTTCCCAGCCAGCATTCTAGGACCTGTTTTATGGACTTGTTAATGTAAGGGTGGGCAGAACAATGGGATAGCCATGATAAATATCTGAGTTACTAACGTCAGAGCAGAGGGACTGCTGGCTGGGAATGCAGTAAGTGCTCATGTCACTTAGCTTATTTTCCCTCTCTGGTGGGTGATAACTGGGTATAATATACGGATGCAGTTGAGTACCTGTGCCACTGTGTTTTCTAGTTTTATTTCTATTTTTTTATGAGAACTCCCTTGCCATCTGTGCGGGACATCACCACTTCACCAGTTTGTCAAGAATCAATTATTTCCACAGAATCACAGAATGGTCTGAGCTGGAAGGGGCCCAGAAGGATCATCAGACCCAGCTTTTAAGCAAATGACCCACACAGGGATTGAACCCACAACCTGTGGCAGTGTTAGCACCATGCTCTGACCAGCTGAGCTAATCACAGGGCCTTTTTATTGTGCTTAAAGCATCTGAGAAGTAACTACCTGCCTACAGCACTTCTCAGAATATGATTGGTGAACCTAGTGAATGGTGATAGCGAAATTCTGGGGGTTTTGAATTCTTTATTTTTGTTTGTTTTAAATATTGACTCTACTACTGGCTGTGACATAAATGGAAGCTACAGTCTGGTTATTTGCATACATTAATGTAGGTATGTGATCCCCAAATGACAGAATATGTTTTTGAGCAGTTTCAGTTCATAATGGCAGATTTTTTTTTTTCTAGGAGGGTTTTTGACTAAAATCTCAAAAACATGAAACACTGACTTCTGTGTTAAAACAAAATGCAGTTAGTGTTCTCTGTTCCTTTCTGTCAAAGCCTCTGGGTGCCTCCTCAACATTAATTCATCTGAGTTTTTCAGACTGACTTTTTTAGTGAAGGATGTATTGTGACTGCATTAAGCTTTCCCTACTTAATGTTACTCTGCAGTTGCACATAGTGTTGGCAGATCCTGGTCACTGAAGATACTGCTTTAAAAACAAATAAATTAATCTCTATGGAATTGTCCTCAGGTGAGATCTGGCAAATATGTGGATGGGGCTCTTGGACACAAACCACACCTGACAGGAGAGCATTGCTCTATGAGCCAGAGAGATGGGAGGAGTATGAGACTTGCTTGCAAGCTAATTATTATTCATTATCATGTTGAATTACCAGAGTGTCAGATATACTAGAAAGGCTCTGTGATACTGCCTTGGGCATTTTTCCCCTAGCAGTTCCTCAGAACAAGGAAGGGAATAGCCATTTGGTTAATAGTGGGATGGACATGATTTTTACAGGTTTCATACTTGTAATAGAAAGTGTAGTGCAAATCAGCAGATATGCAGAATGAGACAGTATTGAGAATGCATTAAATCACCTTGAATTTTATGAAACAAGATGATGAAATATATTAGAATAAGATATACTGCAGCTAGTCAGGAGTTTTCCTTTCTCATGTTTGTCGCATCTCTGATACTTTTTCTTACTTGTTAGTCTCCAGGTCTTGTCCAGTATTTGTAACCTTGATCAGATTTGTCTTGCGCTCAAGTTTGTGCTTTTAATTTAGTCCTCTGCACCTTTTGAGTGCTGCACTGTCTTTATTACTCTCCTTCTGTGATTCTAACAGAACATATTAACATTGATTGAAGTCTCCAGCAGCTTGTTCTATGTGCTTCACAGGCATTTAGTCCTGTATTCACTTTCAACGTGACAATTAAAATCACTTTAGTTCATGTCACTGGAATTAATTGCCAGCATTGCAGGTGACTGGGAATTCAGCTGGCTCAGGACGGCAGTGCTTGGTAGGTTTCATGTCATTGTACTTGTGGCCTAAAAAGTGAGTAATGGGGAGTGAAAAATCTCCATGAAGTGATTTGAAGGTTTCTGAGTCTAGAAAACGGTAAGCAGGTTACGTATTCCTTATAATGTGAAATGCACTTTGAAGTATAAACTGTCCAGGGAAATATTTAGCAGAAACACGTTTTTGCCTCACCTCTTAAATATTTTCTCAAAATACATATGTAAAGTAATAGGGGCTTAATAGTTGATTGATAAATTGATTTTCCAGCTGCTGACTTCATAAGGAAAAATGTTGACTTTGATATTATTGTATATAACTCAGCATCCACAGGAGCAGAGATTTAACTTAGCAGCAGCTGTCAGAGAGGGAAGGGGAATTTCTTTTGATGCCATGAGGATGTAGTAGTTTTCAGCACAGACTGCATTTTATAGCAGTAGTTTTTTGTTTAGTAATTGGATATGGCAGAAGAACAGAGAACTCTGTTAACTGTAATATTTTGAATACTGGTGATGATTTAATACAACCCTTAAAAATGGAAAGAGATATATGAAATAGGGATGATCCTTTTTACTCCTTTTATTTTCAGGTGTCTCCTAAAATTTTAGGGACTTCTTTTTTTTCATTCTTTCAGTTGGCTTTTAGGGTCTGACTTTGCTGTTTCTCCTAACATTGGACACATGCTAGGAAGCATTTCAGGCTGCTGCTCCCACCTGTCAGTAGGAATAAGATGACATACAGAAAGATCAGCATTGCTTTTAAAACTCATTGGTTACAGTCTGGGGAAAAGCATGTACCAAGTAGAAAGCTCTGACTATTTGCAAGCACATACTCCTGAGAAGACATTTTTAGGATTAGGGTTTTTTCAAAGGTGAAACCTATTCTTTTATAAAACCTGCATTTCACTCACCTACATATTACTTTTTTTAAAAAAATTTCCACTACCGCTATTTACTAATTATCTGTCTTCCTCTGACTGTTCTCACATTCACATGTATATTGATCTTTTCATCAAAGGGCATCTCAAAATAAATATTTAGCAATGTGTTAATGAAAAAAACCCCAAACCACTCAAAAAAGCAAAGAAGCAAAACTAAACAAAAACCCCCCCAAACAAACGAAACCAAAATGACCCCCTGCAAACAATGTCAGACAAACCCAAGTTTTACAATTTCTCATGACAATTTCATATGTCATTGGGGATCTTTCAGTTTTGCCACTGATTGCATCTGTGTTTCTGACGACTGAATCCCTTCCCTTCTTTATCTAAGCTGGCCAGTGTATTTTCTGGGAGGTCTCTTTAGATCTACTTTGAGCCTTATGTCACCCATCTGCAGCTGTCAGCACCTCCCTAGGCGCAGCGAAGGGGCAGAAGCCTGTATTTACCCCTCTCCTGAAGGGGAACACCCTTAAAACATTTCCATAACTGGTGCCTACTTTCTCTTTGGGGTCCCCCAAGAAGCTTTATCATGAGACTTGCAAAAAATATCTTGGAGGTGGGTTTAGACCAAGGGTCATCATTACTAATAATGCTTTGTATGCTTCCACCTTGCTCTGGTGTTCATTTCATCTCTCCTATATCCTCCACATTTAGTCATAAAAAATATTTAGGATGGGGAGCATCTTTCCGATGGAGCTCATGTCCAGCACTGGGGGTTTGTTCCTGCACATCTTGGTGCGGAACCTTCCACCTGCACCCTGATGTGATTTACTGATCAGATCTGGAGAATACCACCCCTCCTTTTGAAGCACTAGGAAACAATGTGGTGAATGAGGAATAGAAGTCCCACATTTCCCCTGTCCACCCTCTCTCTGTATTTGCCACAAGGCAGTCTTAAGTGCAGACTTATACAGCCCCCAGTAGTACTGGGGCAACCAGTGCCCTTTGGAAACCCAGCCTCGAAATTGGGAAGTGTCACAGCATTGGGTCAGAGGGCTGGTGGTGTCTGAGCCAGTCCATTACCAAGAAAAGTAAAACATTTTCTTTTGCAGCACCTGTTGCTATTTCAGTCTTCATATCTAATGTTTACTCTTTAACTGCTATTTCTGCCTGTCTCACCTTGTTTTCAGATGACTGAAGAAATAATATTTCTTATACCACAGTGGAGTTATCACATTGGTTTGTTTTTGAAATGCCAGGCAGTAACTGTTGCCAATTTTTATTTTTGTTTAGTTTCTTTGTCTCTTGAATTGAGTATTCATTGATGGAAAATATGGATACTCCAGTATCTGTATTTATATTTATAGTCATTTTTCATTTTTGAAGTGTTACATAATTAATTTTGCTAGCTCGTGATGTTAAGATTCTGAACAAAGGATTTCAGTGACAGTGTTGGAATTTGAGATGGTAAAAAGTTGTGACATAAAATTCAGGAGTAAATTTGACAAAGGATTGGAAAGATCTGAAAAATGACCAGGGATGAAATTTTTTTGTTTAGCGAATTTTAGAGTTCTAGAATATTTTGCCTTTGCTACTTGTTAGATTCAGATATTGCACTCAAGATTATTAGTAAGGTAATAAAAAAATCTTCCAAATAAACTTAAAATAAAAGAATTGTTACAAAGTCCCAATCTTCAAGAGAACTACTTCTAAAGCTTTATAGACATGGAGTTAGAGCTGCCAAGATGGGGTGGGGGAGAGAAGAAATGTAATTCTATTTCAAACAGTAATATTTTTTTTTTTAATTCCATTATCCATAAAAATATGTTTAGAGAACTTTAATGTCTGTTAACTTATTGATTTACAGCTGTAATTTGTAGCTGGTTTTGGCCCAAAGATTCTACAAAATTGTTAGAGAAAAGTAATTTTTTTATAATTTTTTTTTCTCCTTTCCAGATAGGAAGATAGTGGTTTCTGTTCATGTAAATACTCTGTTGTAGCAAAAAGAAGGCTGGATAGGGGATGTTATATGCTTTGCTCTTTCTTCTCATTTTCCTCCCAATTTTCAGTAGGATACAAAAAGTATGTTTCTGTCAAGGCTTTCTCAGAATCAGAAGCTTTAGGTAATTTTTTGGGGGGGTTTTGTAGGATTTTCTTTTCTTTGCAGAGTGACATCATGCTTCCTCCTACAGAAAAATGAGAAAAGAGTCTTAAATTGTTTTGACAAACACATTGAATATTTTACCTTTTTAAATTCAAGGTAGGAAAAATCGCATTTATTGTGGGTTTTTTCTTTAACTTCAGTTACTCTAACCAACTGAAATTACAGTGCTGGAGATGTTTCAGGAATATATCCTGAGGGTATTGCAGTTACACTATTTGGGGGTTTCTTATTTCTTTCCTTCCTACGAAAACTTTAACTTCATCCACCTAATGATTTCAAGTGGAAGAGCAGATCCTCTCTTCCCCCTTTTGCAAACTCAGTGACAACTTGGTGTCCAGTTCTATGGCTCCAGAGCCAAAAAATGTCTACTGTGCAAAGGGCATGTTTTCAAAGTGCTTTGTCTAAAAAAAAAATAAAAATTAAAAAAAAAAAACCAAACAAAACTTGCCTCTGTAGAAAGCCTTTATCAGGATGACTCTTTTTTCCATAGCTATTAGGACAAATATATATACACTTTTAGACACGGTAGGAGATTGGTGCGGTGACAACACCAAACACAACAGAAGGACACAAATCTGCTGTTTTTCAAGAAAAATATCTAGCAGAGAAAAGTCAGCAATATCCCCCTATCTGTTCCTTTTTTCTTTTTTTTTTTGGTGTGTGTGTTTTTGTTGTGACCTTGATGGCAGAGTATGTATTAAGATTCTCCGGCTGCTTGTCCAGGCCATGTGGCAAAAACACTCCAGGAAAAATGTGCTGAAGTGCTCTTGAAAGTGGGCAGTGAGGCTCTAACAAGGTGTGAAGCATGAGGAGAAGGGGGAGTTGGTGCAGCTGCTTGGCCTGTTGGGAACAGTCCTGCAATTCCATGGAGCTCTGCAGGCAATGATGAGTTTGGCACTTCCACTGTGATGGGCTCTTCATCTTTAAATTGTGGGCAAGCCTTAACTCCTGATGAATTCCATTAAAATAAAGGATATATTCTACGCTGTAAATTAAAGGCCTGTACCTTAAACAACACTTGAGAATAGAAAGTTGAATATTGGGTGGTTTACCTCTATGTACATATTTAAGCACATACCTAAGCTTAAAACTTAAGGGCTTTATACAATGCCTGTCTTGGTTTTAAGAGGTGGTTATGCCTACAGGAATTACATTTAGAAGCATCTCTCTCTTGCCAAAATCAGATTGTTTACTACAAAAGTAGGAAACAAATTTCATGATCAGAACATCAAAAAGCACACAGAGGAAATCTTTCATGGCTGTCATTAGTCATACTTAGTTTTCAGTATTATGAAAGCTGGTTTATGTTTTATATAGGCCTCCTGCTGAAGATGACTTTATTTCATCAGCCAATTTCTCCTTTTTTGCCGTTCCCTAGAGGTCTTGCATTAAAGGAAATTTGTTGATCATCGTCAGCTTATATTCATGTGCTTTCCATCTTCAGAATAGCTCCTCTGTTCTTCTGTGTGTTGATTCATAATAAGTATTCTCCTCTTTTGTTTTGTTTTTTTTTTTTAATTTTATTTTTGTAGTGGTTTTCTTTTCCTCAGAAACTAATTTTTGCTTATTGCAGCAACTCTGAGTTCTGGAGAATATTTGATTCCTGGTGTTTTACTGCATGTTTGACGAAAAGAGAATTTCTTTACCTCTCCCAGTAAATACAAATATGGTTTTCTGTTGTGTTGTGGTTTGACCTTGGCT
>VYZT01014018.1:0-65391 GCA_013400735.1 Pomatostomus ruficeps
GGCAGCAGAGGAAAGCAGGAAAAAAGGAAAGGAGGAAGGAGCTGTTAATTTTTGAGGATATAATCTTTAGTGATGGGAAACGAGCAGGAAAAACGTATTTATCATAGGAGATAACTGTGTTTGCACATAAATCCACATGTAAATGTTCACCGGGTGTGTTAATGAGCTGCTGGCCACACACGGCACCTTAATTGCTTAATAATCCTTTGGCAGCTCGGCATTCCCAGCTCCTGGGCAGGAGTTCTGTCCTAGCTCTGTTTCTCCCTCCCTTAGCACCCCATTCATGTTTCTGGCCGTGAGTTTTGTGATTCTGGCATTGGGGAGAGCGAACAGCTCCCCACAAGACGAAACCATCCAGCCGAGGGTGGCGATTGCCCAAGCAGGAGCACGGCCCCTTACGGGAAGGATTGCGAAGCTCAGTCTTTGCTCCTGCTGGACAGGGAAAGGGCTTGTGCCTGGAGCAGCAGACCAGGAGGTGGCGTGGAGCAGAGTCCAGCGGCTGCTCCTGGGCAGGAGGAAGGAAATTGGCTGCTCCTGTGCAGTTTTTGCCCGTGGCTGCCCGGAGGAAGCGGATGCTGGGCACAACGAGCAGGAGGAAGCTGGCATGGCCATGCCCAGGAGGAACAGGCAGGATCTTTGCTTTGTTCCCTTTGTTAGCCGAGCAGAGATGTTGCCTTTGAACTCACAGCAGTCACGTCCCTAGTTCCTCTCTCTGGGTAACAGTTCTGGCTGTGTTTCCCTGTCCCCAACCCTTCCGTTCTGCCCTGCCTTTGGGGTCTGTGACCCTGCTGTCCAGGTGGGGTGTTTCCCTGTCAGAGCTGGTTTGTGGGGCTGTTTTGGGGTTTTTTTGGCCCAAACTGGCATTCAGGTGTGATGTTTCCCTGCATCTCTTGCCCTTATGTGGTGTGACTGGCAGGTCCACCACGCCCGTCACGCTGGGACGTCCCAGGGCTTCGTTCTGCTTTGTCATCAGGGCTGGAATATTGGGTACTGCAGACCATTGTTCTCTATTAAATCCTTCCTGGTTGACACAAATTACCAAGAATTATATTCTTAATTTGGCTTTATTACACTGCCGAGTTTGGGAAGTGGGATGGAACTGGTAGAGGTATTATTTTGCCATCTCTCTGTTGGATAATATCCGTAATAATATCCCTGTCCTGTGTGTGACATCCCAGAGTTGCAGCTTCACCGCTGCCAGAGGCTGAAGTGCCCTGAGAAGTGCTGGGGACTGACAGGGAGTAACTGCTTCTCCCATTCCCTTACAGGCAATATTTTAACCCCCCTCAGGATTTTTATATGGATTCCATCAGCAGACCACATTTCTTGGATACAAACTGTGCAACTGTGGACCCCACTGACTTCTTACCAAAAAATGGGGATTTTCCTCAGGTAAGTGCTGAGTTCCTGATGTCTTTGGGGGGGGGAAAGGAGGTTTTGAAGTGCTGGGGGTTATTTTGCAGTGTTGCCTTAGTGAGAGGAAAGGAGGAGATGGGCAATAAATTTGTCCAGCCCTGGACAGGAATTGTGTTGTGACAGAAGGAATTTAAAAGGTGTCCATGGCTTGGTAGGAGCTTCTCTGTGGTAAAACTGCTTCTATCTTTTAAAAGGGTGTTTGGCATAAACACTGGCAGTGCTGGGGGTGGTCCTGGCTGCGGGAGTGTGAACTGAACACGCTTCAGACACTTCAGTTTTTTCCCTCCCAAAATGCTCTTGTGCTGCACGTGCTTCCTTGCTGTTTACAAGTGGTGGATTCCTGAATAGTGAATATTTAGGGATTACATCAACTCAGTGCCCAGCATTCCGAGAGTGGAGCCAGGTCAGTTTTTACAGAAGTGAAGTGTGGAAGGAATGAACAGTGACCCCGAGTTGCTCGGTGTCTCTGGGGACCCAGAGCTCCCTCACCTCGGGGATCTCTCTGGGTGGGAAGGAGCTCCTTCCGTGGAGGTTTTGGAATGTTGCACTGGCTTTTGGCAACATCTTATGGTAAGATTAGTCAGCAAAAACTGCAAGTAGTTGATATGACAGAGCTGACTTTGGAATAAAGAAGGGACTGGCTACATCCTTTCTTGGAATTAGTGCAGACATCGGTGTCTGCCTGTGTATGTATTAATTTCCTCCTCGTTGTGTTTTTGGTTTCTTGGCGTGGCTAAAGAGAGGTTTTGACCCTCCTTGGTGCTCTGATTTCTGCAGGTTTGGATGTGCAGGTGCTGGGGATTTGTGTCCATCCAGCTCCCCGTGCCTCACGCCAGGGACCCGCCTGGGCAGCCACTGGGAACTGCTGGTCAGGGTCTCCTGGCTGGATTAAACCAGATAAATAATTGAATCACAGGAGCATTGATCTCTGTCTCGTGCAGAATTAATTGTGGGAGGAACGAGGCAGAAAGGTGATCTCATCAACTCGGGAGACCATTTACCGGGCTGTGATGGGCAGGGAAGAGGGGTCCCCGCCATAGATCTCGCCTCCAGGTCTGCTGGAGTTTGGCTGATGGGTTTAACGGGAAAAGAGCTTAATTATTTCTTTAACTTATGTATTTTCTAGTATCTCAGTGGTCAGTCGGCTTCCTTCCCTGCTGCATCACAGAAATTGATCTCAGCCAGCTTGGAGGAGCAGATTTTTGGAGGTTCTTTGTGAAAGGAGGTGCTTTGTGTTGGCTGGGTGAGAAAAGAGCAGGAGGCTCTGAGGCAAACCAGGTGTGAATGACCTCAAGTGATTCCCAGAGCAAGAAATAATTCTCGTGCTGCTCTCATCCTTTGGGAAAGGATCCATGCATGGTGATTTTGGGCAAATGGGCTTTTGTTTGGTCTCTTTTGTTCTGCAGTGAGGCTGCACCTATTGCAAGGTGCCTGCAGGTGTTCTGCCCCCAGTATGGACCAGCAAAGTGTCCTCTGAACCTAAGGCAGCCAAACCAGTTCCTTCACTGGGGTTTTGTACCATCTGCACTCCCACCAGGAGCAGAGCAGCTTTATGGTGCTCTCCTGTCCTGTTCCATGGTTTGTGAGCCTGTGCTCTGATCCCTGGAGATCCCACAGGTGACAGGGCAGTGATGTGTCACCCTGTGTGTGCTGAAACTGAGAATCACTGGATTGAGCTTTGTTAGAGCTCTGTTTTCCAAGCTGAAGTTCTCTGCTGGAGTTGGTGACTCTGAGGGCTGAGGTGTGTCTGGAACTCCCCTGGGCCAAGACAGTGCTCTGTTATTTCACCTCTTGGGGTGAAATAGCACTGGTGGGGCTGTCTCTAGAAGAGGAATTTCAGGCTCCAGTCATCCTCTAACAGCTCATTCTGCAGCATGGAGCCACGTCAGCCTTGCTGAATGCTCAGCTTTGGACTTTCAAGCCCCCTGCATGGTCTCCCCTGGTGTTTTCTGGGATTAGGATGCACTAAGCACTGACGTGGAAATCACGGATAAACCCCAGGGCTCTCTGAGCCACCGGACATTGCTCATCCAGAGAAAAGCTGCGGATTTGCTCACAGGAGCCGGAGTTGGAGCCTGGCTCCGGTGGAGCACTGGAGGCCGTGGCATCAGTCTGGAGCCATCTGGGAGTGTCCTGAAGCTTTTCCAGCCCTTTCTTCAGCAGCGTTTTCCACTTTACTGATGTCTCATTGTCCCAGACCTCAAACTGTTAAATATTAACGTTTGGCTTGGGAAGCTGAGACATGCCATGCGGGAGGGTGTGAGCTGCTGGGTGGTTCCATCTTTCCAGGTGGCTGTACAGGAAAGTACCTGTGTTTTCCAAACTTTCCTGCTGCCATGGTTAGGAGTGGCAAGGACTGGTCCAGCCGTGCCAGACAGAGCAGTGGAGCCAAAGGGGGAACATGAGGAGTCTCCTGCAGGTGCTGGTAAGAGATTCCTCATCCAGTCTGTGGTCCTGGGCAGGTGAGGTGGATCAGGTGCTGGTGTGAGGATTTGTGCTGCCTCCCCACGTGGATACAGGTTCTTCTCTTGGCTTTACTCCAGCAGCAAAATCCAGAATTTTGATTAATAATGAAGAAGGATTTAAATGGTTTAAAGAGCAAATGATTGACTGAGGCATTTGTGTAGCAAACCCTTTCTGTTGGTGGCAGTGATTGTTCTTGTAGGGTTCGGAGAGTGGAAATTCTGGTGCTTTTTCCTCTGACGTTGGCATTTCCTCCCCTCATCCTTCCATGTTTTGTTTTGGGGCTCCTCAGCTGGACCTGCAGCATGCAAAGGCTTTGCTGATCTGGGGACACTGAAATTGGGAATTGCCACATTTTCTCTGGGAGTTTCTCTGTAGTTGAACCATTCACCTCGCTGAGCGGGGAAGGTGCTTCACTGCGTGGCCAGAACAGCCTGATGTGAACTTGAACTTGTTTCCTCCACAATATTTTTGGGTTCTGGATTGCTCCTGGGTGATTCATCCTTGCCGCTCTGTTGGCATTTTTTATATAAACAAGTGGCTTGAGCAGAGGTTCAGAAAATAGTTCTGGGAGGCCACGTTGGGTCTGACAGCGTTTCTGGTCTTGGGAACTGTTGTCTCCAGCCAGAGTCTCATCCCAACCACACGGTGCCATCTCCTTATGGAAAAGTCTACGGGCTGCCCACGTGTCCTTAGAAATCACAGCCCTGAGAGAAGCAGGGTTTGGTTTCTGTTGCTTCCCTCCCTTCCTGCAGTCCCAGGTGCTGCTGAGTTGAGATCTGGCACACATGGGCAGAAAGGCGCTGTGGCCATGTCGGTGCTGTCTTGTGACACTGTCGGCAAGAGGTGTTAATTGCCACAATAAATCACTGAATCCAGGAGGGTTTAAGTTATCCTCTGGCCTGTGCTGTCCCTGTGAGCTGTGTCTGTCCCCAGAGCCTTGTAGAGTCAGAGCATCCTGCTCTGTGAGAGCATTCCTGCCATGGCGTACCTGCGGCTCTTGGCCACCACACATTTTTCTTCAACTTCACTCCCCTGGTCAGTTTAGAATTAGTTGAAACACAGACTCTGCCTAATTCCTCTGAGCTCTCTGTTATCTCTGATGGCCCTGCCTGTTGCTGGCAGTCTTTGTTCCCTTTGCTTTATTTTGTGTGACTTGTGGCTCCAGAACAGGACTTTGCTGAATGCACAGAAACCTCCTCTGCTGACTTCATGTGCCCGGAGGTCCATTGAGAAATAAACCTGGGATGGGGAACGTGAGGGGAAGCAGCTCCAGGGGAGGGGGAGCAGCTCCAGGGGAAGGGGAGCAGCTCCAGAGGAGGGGGAACAGCTGCAGAGGAACGGAAGCAGCTCCAGGGGAAGGGGAGCAGCTCCAGGGGAAGAGGAGCAGCTCCAGGGGAGGGGGAGCAGCTCCAGGTGAAGGGGAACAGCTCCAGGGGAAGAGGAGCAGCTCCAGAGGAACGGAAGCAGCTCCATGGGAGGGGGAGCAGCTCCAGGGGAAGAGGAGCAGCTCCAGGTGAAGGGGAACAGCTCCAGGGGAAGAGGAACAGCTCCAGGGGAAGGGGAGCAGCTCCAGGTGAAGGGGAGCAGCCCCAGGGGAAGAGGAGCAGCCCCAGGGGAAGGGGAGCAGCTCCAGGGGAAGGGGAGCAGCTCCATGTGAAAGGGAGCAGCTCCAGGGGAAGAGGAGCAGCCCCAGGGGAAGGGGAGCAGCTCCAGGGGAAAGGGAACAGCTCCAGGGGAAGGTGGAGCTGGGGACATGGTGGGTGTGCAGGGGACTCTGCAGATCCTCCTTCTCCCCTCAGTGAAGCAGCTCTGGGTGTAAACACTTTGGGAGAAGCTCTGGCTGGAGGGAGGAGGTGAGACCAGATGGATTTATCCTGTGGGCCATGAGGAATTTGCTGCTCCCGGGCAGGGTCACCTTCAGTAACACTGTAAAGATGCAGTCACAGCCTTGTTTGATCTGCTGTGCAGGATGGGGGCTCCTGACCACACGTGTTAATCATAAACCAGCCCTCTCCTCACCACCGGCCCCTTGCAATCTCCTGTTAATCTTCCTTGTTAAGGCAGGAGGAGAAATTAACCCACTCTTAAAAAAAGTATTAATTTTTAGAAGCGCTTCGGTGCACAGAGCTCCGGTGATTTAGGAGAAATCAATGCAGCAGTTATTAAATTATATGGAACACTTGGTTGTGGCTGAAACGAAGAGTTTCCTGGAATAAGAAACGTCCTGGAACTCCTGTTGCTGTCCCGGAGTTATGTCTACAGGGAACACAGACATTAAAATCCATTTGCAGGCAGTTACCTGGCTCTGAGGCCCTGGGAGAACAAGTGGCTTTGCGTGCTCGTGTCTTCATGTCTGCACTGCAGGTTTGGTGTTTGGGCTGATGTAATTACACTTTATAACCCCTCTGGGTGAGATACCTGACACTTCCTGCAGGCCTGGGGTAAGGAAAGTGAAGGCTGTGGTTATAACAACTCACTGTGCACTGACCAAGGGCTTGGGGTGCTCCAATTTAGGCACCCTGGGCAGGTTCCCAGGAGGAGGAGAAGTATAATTTGTCTTTTGAGGTGTCATTTGTTGTCAGCGGATTGCAGGAGCCCCCTGGGATGCCCTGGGAAAGGGGTAAAAGAGCCTGGAGGGCTTAGATATCCCCCCCATTCCAGTCTTGATAGTTTTCATCTGTGTCGCTGCCCCCGAGCAGTGATGTCCACTCCGGGCAGGAGGGGATGGAGATCTGCCCTCTGAGGTTCTTGGCAGGCGCCATTCCCTGCCTCCTCCCTTCCCAAAGCCAACAAAAGCGGGAAAAGCCGGTCTGAAACGCTCAGCGCTCTTAAAAGTGCTGGTAATAGAATCCAATAGCAGGCCATGGGGACGTGGTTTAAAATAGATGCTTTAATTCAAAGCAGAGTCGGTCTGAGTCAGGGGGTGCAGAAGGTTCCCCAGCACAGCAGCTCCCAGGGCTTGGCTGGAAGGGGATAAGTCAGATGTGACTGCTGGAATAATCCTGCTTTCCTCGACCCTGTCTGTCAGCACACGTGTTCTTGGATGAATTGTGGGGAGCAGGATTGCCTCTCCCCTCGGACAGGCTGGGAACATTCCAGGTGGTGGTTCCGCAGCGCTTTTATCTTCCCCGTGGTGATTACACCGCTGTGGTCTTGCAAAATCAATGCAGCAGCCCTGGGTGTCTGCGCCGTGTTCCCGCTTCCTTCGGGTGTCTCGTGGCTGCATTTTGCCCCGCTGACAGGAAAGGAAGAGGAAATAATCCACCTGCTCTTCCAAAGGTTGCACGAATTGTGAGACCTTGATTGGCTCCGCCAGGATGTAGCTGTTCAGTCAAGGTCATGCAGCAAGTCGCTAATTAAGACATTCCAAAAATTAATTTGGCCTCTTCACTCCACACGTATCGTTAAAGCTCCTGCCCCATGGGCCAGCACAGCCTGCCCTTAAATACAGCAAATTCAGAGAAAAGCAGCTCTGAGAACCCTCAAAGCCTCAGCCTTTCTCCACCCCGAGCCTGCTGCCCACAGAAACCAAATTCTGTTGTGAGTGTAGCCCCTGCAGGATGTTCTGCTGGCTCTCAGGGAAATGCTGCTTGCAGCCTCCACTCCGAGGTGAGATGGGTCCTGGGAACAGGGAGAGCCCAGCAGATGCTCCAGCTCCTCCTGGGAGCCCCATCCATGACCACAGACCCTGCCATAGCTGCAGTTGTGCCAGGGAAGAGGTGTTTTTCTTTCCCATTTGCTTATTGAAAAAGCCTCCTGGACGAGGTGTGTTGAAGGTGGAATGTGGATGCTCGCTGTTGATGTCTCAGTCCCTGTGGAGCTTCGGTGATGCAGAGGGTTCTGCCCTTGGAAAGGAGCCCCGCTGCAGATTTTTGCCCTGTGGGTGGTTTTCCAGCCCTGATACCTGGCGTGTTTTCCTTGGAGGGACCCATCCTCCCTCCTCATCCGACGGCATAAAGCAGAATTCCCTCGCTCATCCCTCCCTGGAGGGCTTTGCTCGCCTCTCTCACGGGCCTGCTGGGGCTTTGTGCCTTCTTTCGCTCCAAAGCTCTGTTTTTTTGAGAAGTGCCTCGTAAACACGGGATTTTCCAGCTGTTCCCGGCACAAGGCCCTGGGAGGAGTTGCCTCAGCAGTGACAGCCACAGCAGCAGGCATCGAATGCTGGCTCAGACAGCGAAAAGCTGCACTCCCTTGAAGTTGTGCCCCCTTGAAGCCGTGCCGTGGGTGCCTGGAAGGGCTGGGAGCAGGGATGGAGACACTCGGGGCTCCTCTCCATCCCCGTTCCCAGCACGTGCGCCGCTGGGTCCGTGTGCTGCTGGCTTTACTGGGCAAACTGGGACTGACCCCGCGGGCAGAGCCCGGCCCCGGGGCTGCCACCAGCCCTGCCAGGGAAGAGCAAACAGGAGCCTCTTGCACCCAAAGCAAACACGACATTCCCAGGGATTTTCCGGAGGGTAGGGGGTGCTCTGGATGATTCCTTTCGTCTCCAGTGGTGTTGGAGAAGACTTTCCTTAAGCTTATATCCCTTTCAGATGTCCCTTTTTGTGCTTTTTTCTCTTCCTCACCAGAAATTTTGCTTATTTCTGTTACCAAAACTGTTAAAAGGGACAGCCTTGGAAAAGAGAAGGCAACGGTCGCAGGGAAATAACAGTGATCCAGGGAGGAAAGGGAAGGGAACGGGCCACTCCTTTGGATTTCTAAAGGCACGATTTGGGGTGGGGCAGACACCGAGGACAAAGAGAGCACATGGCTCTTTGGGGGGACACCAACGTGGGACTACTTTATCCCTTAGAACCCTGAAATTTGGGGGGACAGGAGGGCAGGACCCCCAGCCCAGAGCAGGGGCTGCCAGGGGGGGACAAACTCTGGCGTTGGGTGGCCGGGGAAGGGAGCGGAGGGAGCCCGGAGCCCTCTGGCTGTGCGGAGCCCGGGCGCTGTTTACTGTGCTCTGTGGTTGGATTACACCACGTACAGTAATTCTCCTCGCACTGCCAGTAATTTCACTGACTTACCAAGCAGGCATCATTTCCTGAAAGTCAGCCCTGGACTTAGAGGAAGTAAGAGCCCTCTCGTCGTGACTAAACAGTCTATGCAAATCTCCGGGCGCAGGACGGCGGCTCTGCCGGGCCCCGAGTCTCCATTTTCCCTCCTCTGCCTGCTGCATGTTGGCTTTTAAAGCCCCCCGATGAGCCCCGGCCGTGAATGGACCTTTCTCCACTTTCCGCTGAGCACCCTCCCCCTGCTGCTGCTGCTGCTGCTGCTGCTGCCTCCCGCGCCGACAGCCCCCCGAATGCTGCTCTAAAATGTCCCAAATGCAGTTCTGGCTAAAGTTCCCGTCTCTCTACAAGGTAAAGCCTCATTTTTTCCTGCGTTTTTGCTGCTCCTCCGTGGAATTCTTCATGCGTTTGGGTCGCCAGGAGCAGCTGCTCCCCGGGAGTTCTGCAGTGGCTGCAGAGTTTTGGGAGTGACATTTCTCCACGCTGGGTACCGGGAAGAGATTTTTTTTTTTTTTTGTCCCAAAGATGTGATTTCTGTTTTGCTGGAACTTGGGTTCCTGGATGCCGTTCTGTCGCTGAGTGTGGAATTTGGAGGGAAGGGGCTGTGTGAGCATTGATCCGTGTGTTTGTGTAGGTGTGATGGCTTTGAGGGGTTTTATTTCCAAAGTTTGATGCAGGGTGCAGGAAGCGAGGGGAGCACCGTCCAGCCAGAGCTGAACCCTCCACGCTGCCAGTTTATTGCCCCAAATTTAGAAAGACTTTGGGGTTTGGCAGCTGAAATATTTTATAATGATTGTCTGCAGCTGCTGATTAGGTCATTCCTGAAAAATAATTTGCTTAATCTGTGACTTTTGAGGTGCCAAATCTCTCCTGGCTGGCAGTGTGGCTGTGGTTGTGGGTGTGTATTTGGGTATAGAGATAGAGTTTGGGGTTTTTAATAAAACCCTCTCTTCACTCGGATGCTCTGCAGCGCAGTCATCCAGAGCTGCTCTGCAGACACTGTTTCCTCAGTGTCTGGATTGTCAGAAAATAAACCATTTCTATTGATGGCTTGATGGAAAAAAAAATATTTTTAGGATGCTTGTTCCGTCTGTATTTAGACTTCACCTGTTCTTTCATTATTTTTAACACTTTGTTTTGACTGAGGGAGCTGAGCTGTTCCCAGGGGCTTGCAGAAAGATCGAGTGTCTGGGCTGGGATACCCTGATTTTTTCTTGATCTTTTATAGGGAGATAATTGTTTGATAATCTCAATTTTGGGATAATGACAGGAGCACCATGTGCTGCAGTAGGATCAGGTCGTCCTTTGCTCTGAGACCTACCTGCAGCTCTGCCTCCAACTCTGGGTCCTCAGCCCAAGAGAGGCCTGGACCTGCTGGGGCCAGTCCAGAGGATGCCACAGAGATGCTGAATTCCAGGAATAAGATTTATGTGAAGAACAGTTGCAGAAAAGTATGTGAAAATAAAATGAAGATCCTGTCTGTCAGGACAACTTCCATCTGCTGCAGAAGTTCATCTTACACTGAAACAGAAGTGCTGTTACTGTAGATGCTCATGTTTCTAATGAGAAAAACTTAAAATTCTGATCAATCCATCTGAAACAGGACAAAATTACATGTTTCAAACCCCAGTGCCTGAGCTGATCCTGACCACGAGCTCTTGGTTGAGGTGATGATCTCTCCTTTTCCCTGAGATTGCTTGGGCAGCTGCTCCCGTTTTCAGCAGATAAATCAGTGGCATGATTAATCCAAGCATGGTTTATATTGGTTGTGGTTACCTGTGGCCTTGTGTTAAACAATTACCCCGGGTCTGATAAATTTACAGAGGCGGTGGTGGAAGTTCCTGGGGCGGGGAATCTGGCAGGTGATTAACTTCAGTGCTCTTTTGATAATGCAATTAGTTAAGACAAATGGGAGGCTCTGGAAGTTCGTGAGTAATGCCTCGTCAGGCTGGCACAGGATGGAATCTCGCTGCATCACTTCCAGGAGGAGCATTGTCCTCCCTCTGCCTCGGAGGCTGCTTTCCTCTCCCAGTTCAGCCCAGTGGTGGGGCTGGCAGCTTCCCTGGGGACGGAAGGGGCTGGGTTTGGGAAGGTGGGGGACGTTGCTGTGACATCTTGGGTTGTGTCATGAGGCTTTTCCATATCCCGTTGCTATTCCAGCCCAGCCCTTGCCTATTGTTGGCATCCCACTGATGACTCTGTGCTGCCACACAGCCTCCCCTGCCGTGACACGGCTGTGCAGATGTTTCCTCCTGCCCCAGCCTCTGTCACTGCCCTTTGCAGGTGAACAAACCCTGCCTGGAAGTGTCTCAACAAAGGAATTGGGTGGGATCTGGGACCATCCAGCACCTGCTCTCTGGCCACAGCCAGACCCACCCAAGTGTTCTTCTGCTTTCTCGAGTGTGAAGGGGAGTCCAGAGATCCCTTAATTCCAAGGTGATAAGTCCGGGTGCCTGTTCAGTCTCTGGATGTTGTGATTTCTGGGTAATCCTAAAACAGCCACAGAAATACCGACAGCAAGTGCTGCCCAGGAAGCGCTGTCCTCACTCTCCGAGTCTTTGGGTCCACCACTTGGTAATTGAGGCATCCAAGCTCCCCACATCACACCTGCCATTGCTGGAGTGCTCCCACCACCTGCACTGATTCAGGGCACACACAGGCCAAACGAGACATCCTGGGAAGAAAGGAAAGGGAATGTGTCCCAGTGGTTTAAACACTACAAGCCCATAATTTTTCATAGCAGTCGGGGGGATCTGACCCAGCTCTTGGCCTGAAGCCCTTGGGAACAGCACAGCCAGGCTCAGCTTCTCGTGGGTTTATGACAGGCAGGGCTAAGTGACTTTTAAGAGTCTTTGGCTGCCTCTCTGCCTGTAGTGGGATATTGGCCCTTTACTGGAAGTGAGCAGCGATTCCTCCTGCACCAGCCCCTGGCTGCGCTGGCAGCAGCGCGGTGGGTTACCCTGGTGCTCTGGCTGGGCTGTGCTGACACAGCTGTGAGGAGCCACAGACCCACCTGTGCTGGCAGAGTCTGTGGGGCCACCAAGAGAGGCCAAGTTCATCCATCTGCCTTTCCCTCGGGGACAGAGATTCGTCTCCAGCTGGACCTGAGTGCTGGAAGTACGTTGCTCTTAATTAACAGCAAAGCTTTTCTGCTTTGACAAAGTTTGAAAACACTGTTTGGTGTGGGAGGAGGGCTGAGGTGATGGGATGGAGCTGGGGAAGGGGCAGGAATCTCCGCCACAGTGAAGGATGCAGAGGAAGAAGTCACCTCTTGGTTCTTGCCACCTGAAATAGGGAAACCAGACCAGGGCTTGATGTTGGGGAGGGGATTGATGGCTCTTTCTGAGCCAGAGTCCCTGTGACTCAAACCAACAGCATCACTGGGCTGGCACCAAATAAAACAGATGCAAACCATCCAGCCTGGTCACCAGAAAAGAGCAAGGGCAGAGCCTGGTCCTGTTGCTGAAGCACATTCCCTCTCCAGGCTGGGGCTGGCCCTTGGGAAGAGGATTGGTCGATCTGCCTGGATTTACCTGGATTCAAATCCAGGTGACACCAGCACTCCTTCCCCTGCTCCTGGCAGCCTCATGTGTGCAGAACCTGCCAGGAGGAGAGGAATGTTCCCTGCAGGCTCCAGGTAGTGCTGGGTTGGAAATTGCAGTGAAACAGCCACGTTGTGATCGAGTGTAGCTGGGTCTCTGGGGGCCCCTGCACATGAATGAAATCCTCGAGTCCTTTGGGGTCAGGCTGAAGCCTTTGCACCCCTCAGCAGCCTTTTTAATCAAGCACAAAGTGGAGCTGAGCGATGCCTTGTTGGATGCTCCTCTCCCTCCCACTCCCTGTGCAGGGATGTGCACAGCCTGAGTCAGCCACGCTCCTGGCCAGGCTTTTCCTGCTTTTCCAAGAAAGAGATTTTCAAACAGCACCTCAGAGCATGTCCTCAGTTCCAGGTAATTTCTGAGATCTGTGGAGCGCGAAGTAGCAGAGCTGCTCATTGAACAGCAAGAAATCAGAGCTTGCTGGCTGGGTGAGGAAGGAGCTCTCTGGTCTCATCCTGCCTCCTCTAACCACGGCCATGTCCCTGTTTCAGGATTCTTCATACCTCGATGAGCTCTCCAACAACAACTCCCTTTTCTCGTCCCCCGCGGATTCCCTCTCGGACATCGCGGACCCCAAGGACTTCCTGCCTGCCGACAGCCTGAACCACGTGCCAACACTATGGGATGTGAACACGCCGCAGCAGAACCAGATCGAGGTAGGGGCTGCTCCTTTCCCATCCTCCCAGCAGGCAGGAGGAACCTCAGGCTCCATCCCCTGCGAGTTTCACCATGGAATTAAGAAACCAGCCCAGTCCTTTGGGTGAAGTTTGAGGTGTGATGGTTTTATTCCACTGTTACCAGCTTTGCTGGAGGAGGCAAGGGGTGAGGTGGTGACACGTGTTTAGTCCCCTGGAGCAGGAGGGAATCCAGACACCCTCAGAGGGATTCATGCACTCTTCCAGAGTGCAGTGCAGGCACTGGCTCCTTCTCCTGGCAGCCATGGCAGGTGGGTGCATCCCGAGGAGGATGTGTCCCTAAAACATTCAGCAGGTCCAGGGTGCTGATGAGTGCTGAAGGGATGGACTCCAGGAAAACCACCCTGACATGGATCATTAACTTCCCCCCACAGCACCTTTTGTTTGTTCTCCAGAACAAATATTCCAGTAACAATGACTAAATAACTGTCTCACCGTTTGTGTTTACTTTGTGAGTCCAAATCCCTGCAAGCTTTTACATCTCAGACTTCTGGGGCGTAGATCTCTCTTTAGCATCACCTGATTGTGAGCATTTTCGGGCATTTTCACCACCCCTCAGCTGGGGGACTGACCTGGGCACCACAGACACCAGCTGGCTTTGGGGGTTGTTGGAGCCACATCGTCCACATCCACTGGATCCAGCTCTCAGCTCTTGCAGTGCCTGCCTGTCTGTGCCTCGCATTTCTTCTGTAATTCACTCTCTTAGGAAGAATGAGGGAAAAACCTAAATGTGGATATCCCAGGAGGCAACTGGGGTAGTCACTGCTGCATTTTGAGGCTCTGCTGTGCTCAGTGTCCCTGACTTTGCTTCCCTGAGCAGTCTGCAAGCCTCAGACCAGTTGGAACTTGTAGTTTGAGGCAGCAGGAAGAGAGCTGAGCTATTGGAACACAAGAAATGGCTGCAGACATCCCAGGCTTGCAGACTGGATGGTTTAAAATGCTGGAGAGCAGATGCATCCCCCAGGATGGACAAGCCACGTGCCACATTGCCCCTATTCTCGTATTATTGTTGGGTTTTTATGTAGTAGCACAAATCCCTGCAGAAACGGTTCTGTTTCCAGACACGTGAGCTCTGGTTGAGACACTCCATGGCTAGAAAAGCCTGGAGTTCTGTGTCTGTGGAGTGCACAACAAAAACTTACTGGGAAATGCTGTTCTAAATCCAGCATGAAGAAAACAAGGGAGGAATAAACATTGTGTAAGTGTGAGACTGACTCGTGCGAGCACAGCAGCATCTCCAGCAGAGTCCCTGCCCCTGTGCTGTTCCTTGTCCCTGTCCCTTGTGTCCCATGCTGTTCCTCACGTCCTGCCCTCGCCCCTTGTGTCCTGCTCAGCACTTGGGCTCAGATAAGGCCAATTAACTCCTTGGAATTCCATTTATAAACGACTTCCTTGGAAAGGAATCTCCTGCTAATTTTAACTGTTGTCTTATCTGTGTTTGCTGAGGCAGTCGGGGCGGGGTCGCTGCTTTTTCGGCTGTTTTTTAACTGAGTAGCATTTCCTGAGGTGGTGTCTGTGAGGTACATCCTGGGCAGATTTTGGTTTCATTTTTGCATGGAAGTGGCACCGTGTACCGGGACACTGGGTGAAAGGACTGTCAGAGTGACTCACACTGTCCTCTGCACGCTGCTGTGGGGTATCAGCAGTTTGGATAATCTTGTCCCTCCCCACATCACCACACCCATCGTAGTTTTCCATAGAATTGTGGGAATTTTGGTTCTTGAGCAGCCAGAGCAGCCACTAAGCTACAATGGTGGAACATCAGTCACGTTACATCCTGGTTCCTGTGACCCAGGACATCCCTCAGCTGTGGCTGTGCAGCCAGCCCTGACCCACAGCCCGGTGCTGGGTTATCAGGAGTGCAGTTTTTCCAGAACTTTTGTCTCAGAGACTCAGGCAGAGCAGGAACATGAGTTTCTCAGAGTTCTGATGTGTGGGACATCCCAGGAGCCAAGCTGGATGCATCCTGGGGGAGACCCACTGGTGGATCCCAGGTTCAGGAACAGCGTTGTGCTTAAAAACTTAAATTTTAAATTTATTTTAAAAATAAATTATTTTAAAATTTTATTTAATAATAAACATTCCCAGCCCGCTGAGAATCCCTGAACTGAGGTGCCCAGCGCTGAAGCTGGAGGTGGTTTGGGATCAAAGTGGAAAAGGCTGGACACAGATCTGCCTCCATGTGCCTGTGGGGAGAGCTGTTATCCCAAAGAAACAGTTATCCAATATGTTAGCTCTGTTTATCACTCAGGAATGGGCAGAGAGGGAAGAGCTGGCACCCTGTGAAATATTTACAGGAGCAGCAGACAAAACAGCTTTGATTGTAATGGAGTTGTGAAATAACCTTTTAAAAATAGTCCCTGTCATACATTGTGTTTTCTGTCATCCATCTCACGCGTTCCCAGTGTTTTTAAGGCCTCGGGAGCCTGTGACTGGAATTTGTGAGCTGCCGATGCAGTTTTTGGTAGCTCATTCACAGCGCGTTAGAGGTGTGAGCGCCCTTCTCCCAGCTCAGAACCCAGGGGAGGGATTTGCACAGAGGGAGGTTGCCTTGGCAGCCACACGGGACTGATTCACTCCCCTTCAGGGAAGTCACGGCAAGGTGGGACAAAATGGAGAATAATGCAGAGAGGAGAAAAGTGGAGTAAGACCGAGGCTGTGATTGTGCAATTGTCAGTCTCCCTCCTGCTTCCAGCCCCCTGTTCTCATGGATCTGTGTTCCTCTTCTCTGGGTGTCCTCAGCACAGAGGGAGGAGAAAATTAAACCAGGAGATGAGGGAGGGTGGGGAAAAGCAGGAATTGTACAGGTGGATGGTCCACGTCCCACTGCAGCTCCTGCTCCCCGCTGCTTTGGCCGTCACAGCACATCCTCACCTGTGTGGGTGGTTTTCAAATGCTCTAAAGATCCAAGGTTGCTGTTGTTTCCTCTGCAGTTCCCGAGGTGGAATGCTGAGTGCCAAAGCTGGGTCGGGGTGGCAGAGGTTTGGACTTTGGGGATGGTGTGATGCAAACCCAGCCTTGCATTCCCTTCCCGCTGCTGGAGCTGCGAGAGCACATCCTGCCCTTCCAGCAGCTCCTGGCCTTTCTCCTGTCTGAGATCAAAGTGAGCTTGGATTTGTAGGTGGGGATGTTTCACCTGCTCTCCAGATTCGCTGGCACTGAAAACAGTTCTTCTGTCCAGCTTCCTTCTGGTAATTCTGACTCAGGCTTCCAGGAATGGAGGGTGGGTTTTTTTCTTTCTTCTTCTTTTTATTTTTTTTTTTTAATTTTATTTAAAAATAGGAGTGTTTATGCCTAAGAACTTCCCATCTTTCTCTGCTGCTGGTGGAGCATGGGTCTGTCATTGAGCCTGGCGCTCTGCACAGGCTGTAAACTTGGAGTAGTGCTGGAGTTGCTGATTGCTTTGGATACCGTGAGCTGCTGGCCTGACCTTGCTCCCTGCCGGGAAATTCCAGGGTGAATTTATTTGTGTGGGAGCCGACAAAGGTTCTCCTCAGCCCAGAGTGTGTTGGGAGCTCTCTCTCCTCCTGAAGTGACTTGGGAGCTCTCTCCTGGCTGGCTCCATGGGGATCGCAGTGTCCAAGGATCTTTGTTGGTGCATTTCCATGTTTGCCCTTCCTCATGTGCACCCTTTGTGTTCCAGCTGTTCTCACCCAGCACACCGTTCCCTGGCCTGAACAGCTCCAGTGACCACCTCCCTGCTGTCCCCAACACCCCGCTCCTCATCAGCTACCAGGTGAGAGCTGTGGTGGCTGCAGTGGGATGCTCTCGGTGACATCTGAGTGCTGGGGGGAGCAGTTCTGACCTTTTCCCTTCGGATGGAGTGAGACAAGACTTTCCCAGAAGTGTGTTAAATGTCCCAGGGGGGAACCTCGCCGTGTTAAGGGACATTTTGGGCTCTCAGGACTTTGCTCTCTGCTGTGGGCACAGTGCTGGGGGTAAAGCTGGGCCAGGTGCCTGCTCAGGGCAGGTGAGGGCACGGCTGGGAAGGGTTCACATGGCCCCACAGCCCATTCCAAGAGTGGTGCAAACATCTTGGGATCCCCAGTTCGGTGAGGGCAGGCATTGGGCAGCTCTTACAGCCCCTGGGATGGGCTCCCACTGACAGCTTTCCTTAGTCTGGGAATGGGATGGATTGTGTTTAGGGGGATTGTGGCTTTGGGGGATGGTTTCAGTGGCAGTTTGAGGCAGGGCACAGCCCCACGTGTGTCCATAGCTCAGCAAGAACATTAACATTGAGTCAATGCTGTTTTTCTTCAGTCTCAGGCTCCTGCAGAGGAGGAGGATGAAGGTGAGGAGGAAGAAACGGAAGAGCTGGGGCAGACGGAGACCTATGCAGAATATATCCCTTCAAAGTGTGAGTGCTGCCTTGGGAAGTTCTGTTCACTCCATTGTGGACCAGCCTAATTTAATTGTGTGCTCACCGCGGCACCTCCCAGGCTTGTGGTTTCCTAGGAAAGCTCTGCAGTGCCCTGGGCTGTGGCTGGCTGCTTGGTGAGCTCTGAGGTGCCCTTGGGAGCAAAGACCTCGACTGACCTGTGCTCTTGTTGTCATTTAGCCAAGATTGGGAAGCACCACCCTGACCTGGTGGTCGAGACAAGCACCCTGTCCAGCGTCCCCCCACCTGACATCACCTACAGCCTTTCCCTGCCCTGCTCCGTGGCCGACAAGGGCTCCCTGTCTGCACTACAGCTGGAAGCCATCATCTACGCCTGCCAGGTACCTCCTGCACCTCAGGTGGCTCCCTGCCTCTTGCAAGAACAGGTGTTGACGTGTGTTTTAAAACAACGGTAATTCGGGTGATGAAACCGCTTTGGCATTTTAAATGCCTTTTGAAGGATTGTTTGAAGCTGGAGGCTTCTGTGAGGTCTGTTTCCCAAAGAGGCGAGAACCTTGGACTTTTCTTGCAAAAAGGCTTTACGTTTTGGGGGCCTTTCCCGTGAACTGCCACTTGTGAGCTTGACCACAACCCCTGATCTTTCCTGCTGTTGTTTGGCTGAGCGATGCACGTGCATCCATGGGATGTGTGAAAGGGTTAAGTGGTGCTCACATCAAAGCTCTTAGCAAAGGCAAATCCCGTTTAATTTTCAGTTCTGTTCTTGATTTTGCAGCAACATGAAGTTTTATTGCCTAATGGGCAGCGAGCTGGGTTCCTCATCGGGGACGGTGCCGGAGTCGGAAAGGGCAGGACCGTTGCGGGCATCATCTTTGAAAATTATCTTAAAGGGAGAAAAAAAGCTCTGTGGTAAGTTGTTGGTTTTTTTTTCTTTTTCCCCTCTTTTCCCGTAAGACCTCAGCGTCAGTTTGGATCCAGAAGTAAGGAATTCCTTAGTGCTGATGTTGGCTTTAGAGTTGAGTCATGCTGTGGCCTTGGGTAAGCCATTTCCACCTCTTAGTGCCTGAGTGCTGCCTGTGAAATGGGAATATTCCCCCTGCAGCAGGGCTGGAGAGTGAGTCACTGTGAAATTGCAGGTTTTGTGCTCCTTGGGGTGAGATGTGGAGCCTGGCCCTGCTCTCCCTGGAGTGGTGGAGGGTTGTTCTTGGGTTTCCCAGGTGCAGAGCCAGGAATGTGGGGCTTTGCTGCAGATCACAGCCTGTGCCGAGGGGCAGACGGGCCGTGGGATCTCACACTGGGGTGTGTGGGCAGTGGGAGATGTGACAGCTCTGCACAGCTCCTCCTGCTTTAGTCAGAGCTGTTAATCACCAGCGCTGTTAATCACCGTGCGGTGCCCTGACTCCCTGGGGACATAGCCAGCCCAGACTCCCCGGGGACATCCCCAGCCCCAACTGCTCAGGGGGGAGATAACCAACCCCAGGAGGAGATAACCACCCCACACCTCCTCCTTCACAGGTTCAGCGTCTCCAACGATCTCAAGTACGATGCTGAGAGAGACCTGAAGGACATCGAGGCCTCCCACATTCCTGTGCACGCTCTGAACAAGGTAGGAGAGGAGCTGCTCTGCTGCTCTGGGAATCAGCCCCCGGGAGCAGTTGGAGGCTCTGGCTGAGCGCGTGGAGCAGCAGCGTCGCCTCTCCCTGTGCAGTACGAGGCCCAGGGAGCAGCAGAGCCTCCGTTCCCTCCTCCCAGGCAGCTCTTCCCACTCGGGGCTCCAGCTATTTTTGTGTGGAGCTGCACAGGGAGCACAGAGCTGTTCCCTGCAGGGAGTGGGAAGTGTCTCCAGGCAAATGCAAGTACGGCAGAGCTGGAACTTTCTTCAGCGTTCCTGAGGAATCCTGTGGAGAGAACAGCTCTGTGAGAGGTGCTCTGCTCTCCTGGGCCAGCTTTTCCCAGTGCTGGTTCATGGAATCACTTTTCAAAGCGGTAGGGAGCACAGAGATGCCCAGACTGGTGCCTGTGGTGGCCTCTGTCCAGTGTCTCCCAGTTCACTTAAACCCTCTCCTCTGGTTTTAATGGTATTGAACAACCAGCTCTTGCAAAGTCCATAGAAACCACAGATGTTTGACACCTCTGAATGTGCGCCACTAAGAGATTGAAAGGGATTTTGTTTTCAGCCCCAAAAGGCTTTAAATGGAACTTTCTTCAGCTTGGGACCAGGGTTTTCCCCCCACCTTGTATTTCATTACGTGTGGGATCCATGACAGTGAGATAGGCAACAATCTCACCTGGTCAAAGAGAAGATGATTTTCTGGAAGGAATTAAAACAGACAGGAAGGGTCAAAACAATGAAAAACTCTAAACTGTTGCTTAAAAAAAAAAGGAAGCACTTTTTTTGCCAAAAAATCAATGTCCTCGCACGGTCCCCACAGTTCACTGCAGGCGCCCAGATGTGCTGACACACAGGCTGGGGCCCTTCTCCAGGCATTTACAGGCCCTGTCATCACCGTGTCTCAGTGCCAAGCACAAATGCTGAAGACATCAGCTACCAACAGCTTTTTGCCTGTTCCGAGCTCAGGCTGGGATTTGTTCTCGGAGCGGGAATGTGTGTCCAGCATGGCTGTGGGCACTTGGCAGCATGGAATGTGGGCAGGGATGGGTGTGACGTGCTGGGGACAGCAGTCACAGTGTGTGTGTGTGCTCCTGCTCCTCTTCCTGCAGATTAAATACGGTGACACAGCTACCTCAGAAGGAGTCCTCTTTGCCACCTACTCGGCGCTGATCGGCGAAAGCCAGGCCGGGGGACAGCACAGGACGCGCTTAAAACAGATTTTGGAGTGGTGCAGGGAAAACTTTGAGGGAGTTGTATCCTTAAAAAAAAAAAAAAACAACAAAAAAACAACAACAAGAAACAACAGCCATAAAGTGGAGAGAGAGAGAGAGAAGAACTGCTGCTTGTGATTGTGCTTCAGCAGGGAACAAAGAGCTTGGGGCCATGTGAAGTCACAGGGAGCAGCTGTGGCAGCAGCTCAGTGCTTGTGGGAGACAGGAATCCCCCTCACTCAGATCTCCTCCTCCTCCCAGGATGCAGTTAAAGGGAGGAGGGGAAGAAGCAGCTGGAATTAACCTTTTCAGCATTCCTCTCCCTCAGTATTGCAAGACAGGACACACCTTGGAGGTGAAGGGAGAGGGAAGGGTGGATGACTTTGGGTCTGAAGAGCACAGGGCTGGGCAAACCCAGCAGATTCCACGTGTGGGCCATGAGTCAGTCCTGCTGATGCTGGGACAGGTTGTTCACTTGGTTGGAGGAGCCTGGGCTGTATTTTCTGTCTGCTCCCATCCTCGGGATGAAAATAGATCCTTTCTCCTTAACTGACACTGCCCTCCAGATTGTGTTCGATGAATGCCACAAAGCCAAAAACGCCAGCTCTACCAAAATGGGCAAAGCCGTGCTGGACCTGCAGAACAAGCTGCCTCGAGCAAGGGTTGTCTATGCCAGTGCCACAGGTGAGCTGCTCTGCCCACAGTGTGGGTGTGAGCGTGGCAGAGGTCCCCTGGGGACACCCTCAGGGACACCCTGAGGTGTGTGTGAGATCCTGTCAGGAGAGGCCAGTGGTGCTGCAGGGCTAGAGAGGAGCTCAGAGTGCTGATATCTGCCCCAAGCCCCATCACTGATGTCACTTGTGACTTTTTGGCAGGTCAGATTAATTTCTCTCCAGTTTAACTTGTTCCTGGCCAGCTGTTCCAGCTGCTTGGTGATGTTTGCCCACTGAATGTAGGGAGGGCAGTGTTTGGAAAGGTCTCCAAAGGCACAAGGGCAAATGACAACCTCTTCAGAATTCTCTTCACTTGAGTCAGAACTACTCCCAAGTGCTGGGGGTTTGCTGACAGTGATTCCTGTCCCAACAGGTGCCTCGGAGCCAAAAAACATGATTTACATGAGCCGCCTGGGCATCTGGGGGGAGGGAACCCCGTTCCGAGCCTTCGATGAGTTCCTGCACGCGATTGAGAAGAGGTGAGTCCTGTCCAGCCCTGTGCAGGTGGGGGTCTTGTGTGGGCAGTAGAGCAGTGCCCGAGGATGGTGTGGGCAGCGTGAGCCAGGGGAGGGGCTGGGTCTGGGGAGGGACCTGCCTGGAGCTGCCCTGGGGCAGAGGGAGGGACCCACAGCTGGGGTTCCACAGCTGGGGCTCACAGCTGGGATTCACAGCTGGGGTTCACAGCTGGGGCTCACAGCTGGGATTCAGAACTGGAGTTCACAGCTGGGGCTCACAGCTGGGGTTCTGCAGCTGGGGTTTCAAACCTGGGGTTCACAGCTGGGGCTCAGAGCTGAGGTTCCACTGCTGGGGTTCACAACCAGGGTTCAGAGCTGGAGTCCATAGCTGGAGCTCAGAGCTGGGGTTTCATAGCTGAGATTGAGAACTGGGGTTCACAACTGGGGTTTCAGAGCTGGGATTCAGAACTGGGGTTCCACAGCTGAGGCTCAGAGCTGGTGTTCAGAACTGGGATTTCCAAGCTGGGGTTCAGAAATGGAGTTCACAGCTAGAATTCAGAGCTGGGGTTCACAGCTGGGGTTTCAGAACTGGGGCTCAGAGCTGGGGTTCAGAGCTGGAGCTCACAGTTGGGGTTCCACTGCTGGGGTCCACAGCTGGGGCTCAGAGTTTGGGTTCCACTGCTGGGGTTTCAGAGCTGGGGTTTCATAGCTGGGGTTTCATAGTTGGGGTTTCAGAGCTGGGATTCAGAACTGGGGTTCCACAGCTGGGGCTCAGAACTGGAGTTCACAGCTAGGATTCAGAGCTGGGGTTCACAGCTGGGGTTTCAGAACTGGGGCTCAAAGCTGGGGCTCAGAACTGGAATTTCAGAGCTGGGGTTCACAGCTGGGGTTCATGACTGGGGTTCACAACTGGGGCTCAGAGCTGGAGGTCAGAGCTGGGTCCCACAACTGTCATCCTCTCCCAGGGGAGTGGGTGCGATGGAGATCGTGGCCATGGACATGAAGGTCAGCGGGATGTACATCGCCCGGCAGCTCAGCTTCACCGGGGTGACCTTCAGGATCGAGGAGATCCCGCTGGACGAGCAGTACAAGGCTGTCTATGACAAGGCAGCCAAGCTGGTGAGCTGGGCCCCTTGTAGGGGGAGGCTGAGGTCTGACCATGCTTTGGGCACAGCCACTGGTATCTGTGGGGGCGTGTGAGGCCCCTAAATGTGGCCATGACTTCAAACACAAGAAGGAAAAGAGGTACCCAATTCTGAGCGGATGTAAAAAAAAAACTTCCACTTTTTCCTTTCTATTTGAAAGTTCCACATTTGCAAACCAGAGCTGCATTGTGCTGATGGAGAGGATGGCCAGTGTTGATTCAGCCCAGTGCACACTGATTCTAAATCAGATTATCAGCCCTCAGACTGCTCTGATCACCTCCCGCACGGCAGGAATGACAGTGGAAATTCTATTAACTCATTCTTTGTGGTATTATCTGCAGTGGGCAGAGGCCTTGATGGTGTTCCAGCAGGCAGCCGACTACATCGGGCTGGAGTCTCGGAAGTCACTGTGGGGTCAGTTCTGGTCGGCTCACCAGCGCTTCTTCAAGTACCTCTGCATCGCTGCCAAGGTGCGGCGGCTTGTGGAGCTGGCCCGGGAGGAGCTGGCCAGGGACAAGGTACGGGAGCAGCACCCACCAGCCTCACTTGGGGTTTTGTGTAGCCTGCAACCAAAGGAAGTGAATTATTCTTGGCTTGGCAGCCAGTTCAAGCCTCTTTAAGGCTGAGTTTCTCTTCAGAGTGAAGGGCAGTGTCTGGGTTTCTGAGAATATTCCCAGTGAACGATGCTGGGGAGTAAAGGTGGTCTTGTCTCCTGAGGTGTTGCCTGCTGTTTGTGTGGTCAGACTGGGCTGGGAGGGGATTCTGGGTCGTGTTCAAGCTGGAAGTGTCCAAGGCCAGGTTGGATGGAGCTTGATGTAGTGGAAAATGTCCCTGCCCATGGCAGGGGGTTGGAACAAGATGAACTTCAAGGTTCTTCCAACCCAAACCAGTCTGGGATTCTGTGATTCTACAATTCCAGAAGAGATACCAAACCCTTCAGCTCAAGTACAGCTCTGTCCTTCCTTCCATCCGGGTGCACCTTGGAAATTTGAGGCGGAAACTTCTCAGCACAGTCAGTGAATTCTGTGCTCAGAGTCCCCCTCTGTGGGGTCAGCACAGGGGGTGTTTGATGCTGAAAAATTGGAGAGATGGTTCTTCCTCAGGAGCCCTGCATGGGCCCAGCACGAATTTCCTTGGGACAGGGGACAAGGGGAGGGACCTGGGCCTGGGAAATGCCTCGAGCCTGTGGCAGTGCAGCTGCCCTGACACCTCACTGTGCCACCCCTCGTGTCCCCCATCCCTCGTGTCCCCGCAGTGCATCGTCATCGGCCTGCAGTCCACAGGGGAGGCTCGCACCAGGGAGGTCCTGGACGAGAACGATGGGCACCTCAACTGCTTCGTCTCTGCTGCAGAGTGAGTTCAAAATCCCTGTTTTCCTCTGCGGGGTGCGTGGGAGGCTGGAGGGGTGGGAGGAAAGCTCTGCCCTGGGGCACAGAGCACTGGCAGGTCTGGAAATGCAGTTTGATGTCACCACCCCCTGTACCATGGAGGGGACATTCAGGTGGGTTCTGTGTCCTCAGTGGGGCTGTGGATAAAATCCCCACATCCTGGATTTTGAAGTCTCCCGTGGACTTGCAGGAAGAGCCTGGTCCTGCTCTCTATATACATAAAAGAATTGGCAGGAAGAGAGCCAGAAATGGCTCTCAGGGGTAGTTTTTGTGGATCTGGCTCTGGAAAACGAGGCTTTTGATATAGAAGAAATGAGCAAGATAATTTGATGTGATGGCAGAGGCTGTGATGATGCTGTGAGGTGGCAGCAGTGAAGCAGAGGGAGGGAGGAGTGGTCCAAGGAGTTTAGATCCAAGGTGTTGGCTCATGTAGAGTCAGGATCAGTGTCCTGGCTGTGTGGCCATTGTTCCCAGCTAACAGGAGATCTGGCTGTGCCAGGAGTGAGCCAGCAGCAGGACCTGTGCTACCCGTTCAGCAGAGGCTGGGGCTCCTGCTCCCCCTCCTTTCTGCAGCTTCCAGAACCCCAGCCCATCCCTGAATGCGGCTGTTCCTGCATGACAGGGGACAAAAACCTGGGACATGGGTTGGGTTTCCTCTGTTCTGCAGGGCCCTTTTCTTCTGAAGTGACTTTTGCTGCAGGTGGGAGCAGAGAGGGATGCCTGAGGCAGAGTGAGGCTGGGTTAGGCTGAGCTTTCCCCACCTTTGGTGGGGGTTTGGGTTGATCTGTGTCACTCCTCTGCCTCCAGCCCATTCCTGAAAACCAAATACAGTTTGGTGACAGTGCACAGGGCAGATCTGGCAGCTCCTTGGGGGATTTGCCCCTTGGATTGGTTTCTGTGTCACAGAACTCCAGTCCAGGGGATGGTCCCTGGCTGAGCGGTGCAAGAGGAGGGGTCTGTCAGGGGTCCGACTCTGTGACTGTCCCCGCTCCCAGGGCCGGGAGCTCTTGTGTTCCACAGCCCTGGCTGGGTCACTGAGTGTCTCCTGGCATCTGCTCAGCCTCCATATGTGTGTCCTGGTGTTCCAGCACTTCGGGGGATTTCTGGAGGGGAGTGTGCTGGGAAGGAGCAGTTTAAAGATGCCGAGAAATGGGGTTAAAAATAAACACAGTCCTGTGAGTGGATTCCAGCCCAGGGCTCTGTTTTCAGGGAGACGGGGAGGGCGAGTGCGGGAAATGAGTGGAATTTCACAGCCGGGAGGCTCCAGAGCCGGTGGTCATTGGGTCACCCCGGCACACAGGACAAGGGGTCATTCCTGGTGTCACATAACTGCAGTCACAGAGCTCTGTCCCTCTGGGGAGCAGTGTGGTCACTGTCCCCTTCAACCCCTCAGACCAACAGTCCTGGAGCTCCCTCCCCAGTTCCCAGTTCTCCCTTTTCTCACCCGGGGGAGTTGTCATGTCCATCCTCTCACCTGTTGCTTGCAACGTTTGGTTTTGGGTTTTTTGTCATTTTTTTTTCAAGCAGAGCTTGATCAGCACCACCCCATTGCCCTGGGGGTTCATCCACCCAGTCAGCATTTAAACATTTGCTCTTTGATTCGCAGAACAGTCCACAGAAACCTTTGGTTTTCACCTTTCCTGATTTTTTTTTCTTCCATTCACTTGGAACCACTGCAGATCCATGTTCTGTGCCTTGGTTTTGTGGGAAGCAGACCCACGGCCAGGGAGTTGGAGGAGTTGGTGGAGCACATTTGTTGGATGGCCTGACAGTGATCTGTGCTCTCAGGGCACGGAGAGGGGCTGGGACACTGGGGCTGACTGGATTTTTGGTGTAACAGCTTCCCAATGTAATGTTTCCTATTTAAGACTCCCTCTTTTTTATATATAAAGGATATATAAACTCCCTTTATATATCCTTGCTGTATAAAGGACCCGCAGGTCCAAGAGCCACCTCGTACCGAGGGCTGGCTGAGCCCAGGCTGGTGGCCGTGGGGGGGTTGACCTCCAGGGCACGTGGGGCTGTCCCAAACACACACTGGTACGTGATAACCAGCACGCGTTCCTGGGAGCTGGAATAAATTTTGCATCTTACTTTCAGAGGCGTCTTTCTATCACTAATTCAGAAGCACTTTCCTTCAACCAAAAGAAAGAGAGAAAAAGGAACTGGCATTAAAAGAAAACGTAAGAGCTTCCTCACTCCCAGCCCTTGCCTCCTGCCCTGCTGCTCCCCCTCAGCCACTCAGCTTCTCTCCCTTTTGCCCTTCTCCCTGTTTCATGCTTTTTGCTGCTCTCCCTGGTTTTGGTTTGTCCTCCTGCACATCTCCCATTGGTCATTCATCCAGAGGATGGCAGCTCTGGGTCATCCTCCCTTTCCCTCCCTCTGCCCCACTGCCCATGCCCTGCCCCTTCCCCTTGGGGGCAGATGGCACAAGGCCTGGCTGGTGTCTGAACCCCTCCTGCAGCAAGGGGGGTCCTCCACAACCCCTTACTCAGAGCATGGCAGGTGTCCTGGGGAAAAAAAATAATTTCCCTGCCTAATTACTTGTTGTGGCTGCGGGTAAGAAGAGTTTTGGGATTTCTCCTTCAGTGGGATGTGAAACGGGGGGAGAGGGGCAGCAGCACTGGCAGGTTGTGAACCCATGAACCCTCTCGTGGTAGCAGGGGCACGTTGCTCTGTGCTTGCAAGCAAACAGTGTCCCAAAACATCTATTCCTGTGTCCTGCACACTCCTCTGGAGGCAGCCCCCCTGGATTCCTTCCCTGAGAAGCTTAGAGCTTAGAACCAGCCGTGCACCCATCCTGAGGTGTGCAGCCAACCCCAGCCCTGCTCAGGAGTGCCTTGTTCTTCCTTTCTCTCTCTTCCTTTCTCTCTCCCGCTCTCCCTCCCTCCCTAACTGCCACCCCTGCCCCAGAGGCTCTGTCTTTTTGAGGTCAGACTGTCGCTTGGGGCAGGCTCAGCTCTTTTGGGGTTCCTCCTCCTCCTCTCTCTGAGCTGGCCCTCTCTGTCCTGCACTGGGGTCAGTGCCGTGACAGCGCTCACTCTCTGGTGCAGGGCGGCCGAGGGGCCGCTGTCCCAAGGCTCTGCGGGGCCCGTGTGACCAAGGGGTCGTCATCAAGATCAGCGATGACAGCAGCACCGACTCCGACATGGGGCTGGACAGCGACTTCACCTCCTCCCCGGAGTCCCTGTTAGAGACGGACGACGTCATCTTCGTGGATCACACGTTCGGCGGCTGCGCTGTCGAGGACAGGGGTGAGTGGGGCAGTGACACGGGGACAGCTAGGGAGGGGACACTGGGTCCTGCAGGGACCCCTTCAGGCTTGGGACAGCTTTGTGATCTTGGCTGGATTTTGTCCTGCTGGTCACACTCGGGCTTGGGAGGTGGATCCACGTTCACCCGCTGTGATCAGCACGCAGGAGGGATTTGCCCTGTGGGCTCCTTCCGCCAGCAGAAACGGGAAGCCCAGAGGGAATTTACTTCATGCTCAGCATTTACTGCAGGTCATAGTCCCTTTGTCCATCAGCAGTGCCCCCAGAAATCCTCTGGAATAACTTTTCCCCCCTCTCTGATGTCCAGTTACCAGGTAACTCTAAACTTTCGCCTTTTACATTGCAGGTAGTTTCCACATGCTGCCTTCCCAGAAAGAGCTGCACGGCCTGAGAGAGCTGAAGGTCGAAAAGATGAAGCAGGACCTCCTAGCAAAAGTGAAAGCACTGGGCAAAGAGCTACCTCTCAACACCTTGGATGAACTGATTGATTACTTTGGGGGCCCAGAGAACGTGGCCGAGGTACTTCCCACAGTCAGTGTATTTTGGTGGTGCTGGGTGACAGGGAAAGGGGCCAGCAAAGAATCGTGGAATTGTTTGGGTGGGAAAGGATGTTAAAGATCATATTTCACCTCTCTGCCCCGGGCAGGGACACCTTCCACTATCCCAGGTTGCTCCAAGCCCCATCCAGCCTGGCCTTGGACACTTCCAGGGACGGGGCAACCACAGCTTCTCTGGGCAACCTGTGCCCACACAGGGAAAAATTTCTTCTGTAAAAAAAATAATGAGGTTCCTGTTGGCAGAGGGTTTTCTCTCCCTGGCAATGTTGGGAATTGACTGGATGGCCTGGCTGGGCCGTGTGGGTCCCCAGGCTGCAGCAGCCCCTCTCCTGTGTGCAGATGACGGGCCGCAAGGGACGCGTGGTTCGCAGGCCCGACGGCTCCGTCGTGTTCGAGTCCCGCGCCGAGCAGGGGCTCTCCATAGACCACGTCAACCTGAAGGAGAAGGAGCGTTTCATGCAGGGGGAAAAGGTGAGCTGGGGTCGAGCTCCAAAAACCTGCGTGGGGCTGCGTGTGCTGAGAGGGGGAAGGAAAGGAGGGTGTGCGTGCCTCCCTGTGCCCTGCCAGCCTCAGGCCAGCAGCTCTCTGTGGGTTGGACCTGCTGGAAGGTGACAAAGCTTCCCAGGTCCCTTCGTGGGCTGGAGCTGCTGTAGTGCCTGGGGCTGTTTCTTGAAGTGGTTTCACACATGTCCAGGAACCTCACTCTCTTCTCACTTGTCTTTCCCGCAGCTCGTAGCGATAATCTCGGAGGCCTCCAGCTCAGGGATCTCCCTCCAAGCAGACAGGCGGGTGAAGAACCAGAAGCGCCGGGTGCACATGACCCTGGAGCTGCCCTGGAGTGCTGACCGGGCCATCCAGCAGTTTGGTGAGGGCTGGGTGTCCCTGGGCAGTGTCACCTCCCCTGAGCATGGGCCAGGCTGTGGGATGGGCCCTGGGAGGGTCAGGTGTGGTGGCAACGCAAGGTGCATTTAGGAGATGTCTCTGCACAGTCCCCGGTGCTGCTGAGACTTGGCAGAGCTGGGTTCATAGCCCTGAGCTCTGGGGCAGAAGATGGACTCCCCAGGCTGAGCAAGATGGGCATTGTGTGGCTGTTCCGGTGACGTTCCCATTCCAGACAGGTCATCCCAACCTCCCGTTCCATCCCTGTGTCCCTCCTGTAGGCCGAACGCACCGATCCAACCAGGTCTCTGCTCCCGAGTACGTGTTCCTCATCTCAGAGCTGGCGGGGGAGAGGAGGTTTGCATCCATCGTGGCAAAACGCCTGGAGAGCCTGGTGAGTGCTCACAGCAGAGATCAGCTCTGATCCCAACAGGGCTCCCATTCCCTCAGCTCCAATTCCCTGGGCTCTGATTCCCTATGCTCTGCTCCCCAGAGATTCCAGGTCAGAGCTCCCACCAACGTGGCCACTGTGACTGGGGGGATTGTGTCACCCCTGGCTCAGGCATTGCAGTCACGGAATGCAGAAGGCTTTTAGCATCCTGGGATTTGGGAAAGGAAGTGAGGAAGAAATACGTAACCGAGGCGTTGGGAGGAATTTCAGGGAAGCAAGAACCCACTTCCAGATGCAGGAATTCCCCCGCTATTACTGGAGCGTACACCCGTAATATTCCCAAAAAACTGATGAAATAATTAATGGAATAATTAGTTTGCCTTTGTTTCATTTTCTTCACTTCTGATAAATCCCCAAATCCTTTGGTAAAGTCTCGGTATTCCAGAGGAACACTGCCTCCCCATGGCACATTCCCGGATGTGCCTTTGGCCGTCCTTCCCTGGTGTTTTGCAACAGCTCTGAGTAAGAACCTTTTGCTTCGTCTGCCTTCCCAGGGTGCCTTAACTCACGGGGACCGACGGGCCACCGAGTCCCGGGACCTCAGCAAGTACAACTTCGAGAATAAGGTGAGAGGGCTGGGCCAGGGCAGCGCGGTTGAGAGGGGTTGGAAGAGGGAGCCAGAGCCAGAGCCAGAGCCAAAACCAGGAGGATCATTGGTGGCATCTGCAGGCAGGGCCCGGCCTAGCACCCAGCTCCGTCTCCCAGCTCTGGCTCCCAGCTCCCAGGGGCTCGGTCATGGTCAGACCGAGGATTCTGCTGCCACCAGGAGGTGGGAACGGCACTTGGTCCTCTGCCCCCAGGGAGGGGCCTGTGCTCTGTTCCCCTGGGGACACGGGAGGCACTGAGACAGCTTCCCCCTTGCCTTGTCCATGGCCTTCCTGGGGTGACAGCGTTCTCTGTAGTGCTCAGCAATGTGTGACACCCTCAGCAGTGTCCCCTCTGCAGTTTGTGACACCCTCAGCTGTGTGACACACTCAGCAGTGACACCCACAGCAGTGTGTGACACCCTCAGCAGTGTGTCCCCTCAGCAGTGTGTGACACCCTCAGCAGTGACACCCTCAGCAGTGTGTCCCCTCAGCAGTGTGTGACACCCTCAGCTGTGTGACACACTCAGCAGTGACACCCACAGCAGTGTGTGACACCCTCAGCAGTGTGTGACACCCTCAGCAGTGTGTTACACCCTCAGCAGTGTGTGACACCCTCAGCAGTGTGTCCCCTCAGCAGTGTGTGACACTCTAAGCAGTGTCACCCTCAGCAGTGTGTGACGCTCTAAGCAATGTCACCCTCAGCAGTGTGTGACACTCTCAGCAATGTGTGACACCCTCAGCAATGTGTGACACTCAGCCCCCAGTTCGGCTGCCCATTCTTCCCGTGTGTGACTCTGGTCTCCTCCGCAGTACGGGGCCAAAGCCCTGGACAGGGTCCTGTCCACGATCCTCAGCCACACGGAGAACAGGGTTCCTGTGCCCAGGAGCTACGAGAGAGGAGAGGACGCCTTTTTCCGTGGTAAGTACGTTACCAGCTCCAGGGTTTCTGCTGGATGGGCTGGACTCAGGTGTGGGATGCTGGAAGAACCGAGCAGGAGGTCAGAGGGAGAAAACAGAGAGGGGAAAGTGCCACTGCCTTACGGTGTCACCCTGCCAGGCACGGGGAGGGGCTGAACTGGAGAGGGAACAGTCCTGCAGAAATGCTGATGGGAGGCTTAACCCCAAAATGCAAACAAGATGTCTTGTGCCATTCCAGAAATGAAGCAAGGGCTCATCTCCGTGGGGATCTGCTGCAGCCAGATGAAGTACGGCACTGTCGCCGTGGAGAAGGGTACGTGTGGGAAAGAGCTGCTCCTGCCCAAGGCAGGGGACAGATAGAACCTCGTGGGGTTTGCTGGACACCTGGGCAAGGATGTTTGCCTTGAGGGGAAGGTCCTGTGGGAACAGCCTGTGCTGCAGATCCCATGGCCCTGCAGATCCCATGGCACCCCAGCTTCCCACAGGAACAGCCCTTGGACTGGGCTGCTGTCAGAAGGGACACGGCGGGACAGCTTGGGGGGCTCTTTGGGAAGGGGCTGGTGGGTCCCATGTCCAGCTGCACCCCGTTCCCTCACCAACTGTGCTCTTGCAGACTGCTCCATCACCAAGTTCCTGAACCGCATCCTGGGCCTGGAGGTGGACAAGCAGAACATGCTCTTCCAGTATTTTTCCGACACCTTTGACTACCTGATTGAGAAGGACAAGAAGGAGGGCAAATACGACATGGGCATCCTTGGTATGGACAGGGAGGGGTGGCCACAGCTCTGCCTCCCGCACCCCTGTGCTTCCAGTTCCTCCCAGTGCAGTGTCCCCACCCAGCACAGATCCTGGCACCCAAGGAGGTGTTTTTGGGAGGATGTTCCTTACAGCAGCCTCTTCTCCTTCCACAGATTTAGCCCCAGGAGTGGATGAGATCTACGAGGAGAGCAAGGAGATCTTCCTGACCCCGGGGCACCCGCAGGACGGGCAGGTCGTGTTCTACAAGGTGAGCATCTGTCTCTGCCTGGTTCCAGGCTGTGCTGAGGGGGTTTTTTGTGAGGCACACCCCGAGGCACTTGTCCTGCCCCTGGAGTTACAAATCCCTCTGTGTGTCCCTGTTCAGATCAGCGTTGACAGAGGCTTAAAATGGGAGGAAGCTTACGAGAAGTCGCTCAAACTGACAGGAACCTTTGATGGGTTCTACCTCTCCTACAAGGTACATCCCCGGGCTCTGCCAGGGTGGGAGCTCAGCTCAGGGGTGATTCCAGCAGGAAAGCAGCCATGGTTGTACGAGGTCACTCTTCCTGAGGGCTGGGAAATGCGTCCAAGGACCTCCATCCTGGAAGGAAGGGGTTAGTTTAGAGAAATCTGGGGAGGGAGGCTGTTCCTGTGACCATCAGCTGTACCCCACAGGTGCGAGGCAGCAAATACACCTGTCTGCTGGCAGAGCAGAGCCGTGGGAAGAACTTCATCCTCTACAAGCCAAACATCGGGAAGCAAAGCCAGCCCGAGAGCCTGGACAGTCTGCAGAAGAAATACCGGCGGGTAGGTGGGACCTGCAGCCTCTGGTGTGGGGCTGGGGGAGGAGGTTGGAGGGACATTCACTGTGACCCTGTCACAGCTCCTCGTGGCTCTGCTGTGGATGGGCAGGGATGGTGGCAACACCAGGTGTCCTGACTCCCAGCCCTGGATTTCTGCATCCCGGACAGTGGAAAATTCCTAATACTGAGTGTTCTGCTGCAGGTGCTGCCCGAGGAAGCCAAGGAGCACTGGGAGAGCAGCTACCACTTCTCCTTGAAGAACTGTAACCACGCCGTGTGGTAAGGCAGCTGCAGCCCCAGCCTGCCACACAATCCCAGGGTGGATTGGGTTGGAAGGGACCTTAAATGAAGCCCATCCAGCTCCATGGCAGGGATGGGCAGGGACACATTCCACCAGATTGCTCCATCCAGCCTGGCCTTGAACACTTCCAGGGATGAGGCAGCCACAGCTTCTCTGGGCAGAAAACAGATATAAAACTTAGACTACAAAGGATAAACAAAAGAAACACTACTAGTAGATAAAGATAAAGGTACCTATGTTACAGCTAGTGAAGAAACAGTATAAATTAGAAATCAGTGTCACTTACCAATGAGTGATAGTGGTGTGCAGAGAATCTCCTTAATTTCTCTCAAGGTCCTCACCACCTTCACAGGGAGGAATTCCTTCCCAATATCCAATTTAAATCTCTCCTCTTTCAGCTTAAAGCCATTAAGCCACATCCTCCTTCCCCAGGCATGGCCCAGACCCCAGGGGTCCCTGACCGACAATGGGGGAGGCTGTGGGGAAGTGGATCCCGCTCAGCTCCAGGAACCTGTGCTAATTCCCATGGCTTTCTCCCGTGGTCCCCGAAGGAACAAGAGCTGCAAGCTGATCCAGGAGGGGAAGGAATGCTTCCAGGGCATGCGCCTGAGGCACTATTACATGCTGTGCGGGGCCCTGCTGCGCGTGTGGAGCAGGATCGCCGGCGTCATGGCCGACATCACCAGCAGCAGCTACCTGCAGATCGTCCGCCTCAAGACCAAGGAGAAGAAGAAACAAGTCGGTGGGTGAAGTGCTGGGAATAGGAAGGGGGCTGAAGGAAAGGGATCCCAGCTGCCCAGCAGCAAGATTCCCTTCCTAAAAGGGGCGTGTTCCAGCCTGGGAGCACCCGCTGCTGGGGTGACCCCGTGGGAAGGAGGGGAGCTCATGTTGGGGCAGAGGGGTGAGCCAGGCCCAGCATCTTCCTGAACACCCCCCGGAGTGCCCTGCTGCCCTTTCCCTCTGTCCCAACAGCACCCCATCCCTTCTCAGAGTGCTGTGGGGGTGTTACAAATGGAGAGGGGAGAGCTTAGACAAGTCCCTGCCTTTGAGAGGTTTCTGGCAGTACACAGTAGCTTTACTGAGGTGAACAGCACCCCAAAACCCACTCCTGCTTGCAAGTTCTTAATAATGACCCATCAGGCCTATTAACATGAATTATTTATTTGAACAGGCCAAGGAAAACAGATACAAGACTTAAACAGATTTACTTACTACACAGGATAAACAATAGAAACACTATTAGTGGATAAAGATACCTATGTGACACCTAGTGAAAAAATAGTATAAATTAGGAGTCAGTGTCACTTATCAATGAATTATAGCAGTGTGCAGAGAATCTCCTTAATTTCTCTCAATCCCCTGGGGAAGTAACTGAATCCCAACGTCTTGGTCATCGAGGAGAACTCTCTACACACTCATTGTATAAGAGATTTCTGATTTCATTAAAATCGTAGTGGTCTTTTGTAGTTGTAAAAGTGCTTGTGCTCTGCAGTCACTAATTTTGCTTTCTGACACCAAGCCAGGATGCTTTATTGCTGGCTAAGGAGGTTTTCAGCTGAGATAATTCATTTCATGACAAACCATTCCAGTGTGACTGAGCCATAAATGACGGGGAGATCAGGTTTTTCTGTATCAGGGGGTGAAAGGTCCTGCCACAGGGGACTGATGCCTGTTCCTCCCCCAGGGATAAAGATCCCCGAGAGCTGCGTCCACAGGGTGCGAGAGGAGCTGAAGCAGATGGACGAGGACGTGAAGAGGAAGCACAGCCGGCTGCTCCAGGCCCAGGAGCAGAGCTCACCCTTCTCCCTGCCGCTGCACATCCTGCCAGGGCCCGGGCTGCCCCTGCCCCGGCACTCCCTGTGCCAGGACGAGATCCTGGACTTGACCTACAGCCCTCCCAGCAACAGCATTCCCGACGTGGTGTTGAACCCGGAGACCAGAGCGCTCTGCTTCTCCTCAGAGCCCACCCTGCAGCCCCAGCAGCAGCAGCACAGATTGTCCTTTGGCTTTGGCCACGCTCCCGGCCTGGAGGGCAGCGCAGCCCCCGGCCCCTCGCTGCATGAGCCCCCCGCCCTGCCTCCCCCGGGACCTCTGCAGCAACCACAGCAGGATTTTCTCCAGCAGGACGGGAATATCAATTTTAGAGAGATCCTGGAGGACATGCTGAGGACGTTCAACGGGCCCTCGCAGGAGAACCTGCTCCCCCCGGAGCGCCAGAGCGTGATCCAGTTTAGCGGGCCTTTCCCGGACTTCTGAACGCCAGCTGGGAATGCCGCTGTGGATCCGTGTCCTCTGGTGCAGAGGTGAGAGCTGAGGAGCCCTGACTTTCCTACTGGTTTGGACTGACCCTGCTCTGGTTTTGAGGGAAGAAAAAGCCTGCAGTTCCTTAAAGCGAATTTTATTTATCTGTAATATTCAGTCAGGCGTGTACAGGTTTGATGGAACGTGCCCAGGGAGAGCTGAGCGGGTCCCGCTGGGCTGAGGGGCTCTGCTGGGTCGAGTCCTGCTCACAGGTCAGTGCCCACGTGGGATTGAGGGGACACCCCTCCTCTGCCCAGCCCCTGCAGACTACTGAGTGTCCGAGCCTTCCCCAGCCCTGCAGCCCAGCAGGGCCACGGCCAGGCTCCAGAATGACTCGCTGACCACGCACTGGTCAGTTAGGGAAGGGTGGGAGCCCAGCCCTGCTGCAGACCCTGAGGCTGAGCTGGGATGAAGGAGAAGGGAATGTTCTCCCAGAGGAGCTGGGAGATGCTGAGCTCAGGTGTCCTCTGGCAGGGCTGAGCAGGTGCAGTGAGAGATCTGAAACTGCCTGTGCTGCCCTTCCTGGGAAGGGACCTTGGGCTGCCTGAGCTCCGTGGGAGTGGCCAGAGCTGGCTGCACCCCCGCGGTGACAGAGCTTGAGTCTGTCACAGCTCAGCCACGCCAGGACCAGCAGGATTCCCCAGAGCAGAAGGGACACATGTCCCTTTGTCCTGCACTTTAACCTCACCGGGTCGCCGTGACCAGATGTGCTTTGGCCAGTTTCCTGCTGTCACATGTTGTCCCTTCACCTGGACATCCCGCTGGTCCTGCCACTGTCCTTGGCTGGGCCATGGACCCTGGTCCAGGGGTCTGGTTTAGGGTCAGGGCAGCCCAGCCTGGGTGTGCAGTGTCATTGTCACAGTTCAGTGTGTGCAGTGTCATTGTCACTGCTCGGGCTGCGTGTAGTGTCAGTGTCACTGCCTGAAATGTGCAGTGTCATTGTCACTGTTCAGGGTGTGCAGTGTGTCACTGTTGAGGGTGTGCAGTGACAGTGTCACAGTTCAGGGTGTGCAGTGTCACTGTTCAGGGTGTGCAGTGTGTCACTGTTGAGGGTGTGCAGTGTCAGTGTCACAGTTCAGGGTGTGCAGTGTCAGTGTCACTGCCCAGGGTGTGCAGTGTCACAGTTCAGGGTGTGCAGAGTCACAGTTCAGGGTGTGCAATGACAGTGTCACAGTTCAGGGTATGCAAAGTCACTGTTGAGGGTGTGCAGTGTCACTGTCACTGCCCAGGGTGTGCAGTGTGTCACAGTTGAGGGTGTGCAGTGTCAGTGTCACAGTTCAGGGTAGGCAAAGTCACTGTTGAGGGTGTGCAGTGTCAGTGTCACAGTTCAGGGTGTGCAGTGTCAGTGTCACTGCGCAGGGTGTGCAGTGTCAGTGTCACAGTTCAGGGTGTGCAGAGTCACAGTTCAGGGTGTGCAGTGTCAGTGTCACTGCTTGAAATATGCAGTGTCATTGTCACAGTTCAGGGTGTGCAGTCACAGTTCAGGGTGTGCAGTGTCAGTGTCACTGCCTGAAATATGCAGTGTCATTGTCACAGTTCAGGGTGTGCAGTGTCATTGTCACTGTTCAGGGTGTGCAGTGTCATTGTCACTGTTGAGGGTGTGCAGTGTCAGTGTCACTGTTCAGGGTGTGCAGTATCAGTGTCACTGCACAGGGTGTGCAGTGTCAGTGTCACTGTTCAGGGTGTGCAGTCACAGTTCAGGGTGTGCAGTGTCAGTGTCACAGTTCAGGGTGTGCAGAGTCACAGTTCAGGGTGTGCAGTGTCAGTCTCACTGCCTGAAATACGCAGTGTCATTGTCACAGTTCAGGGTGTGCAGTGTCACTGTCACTGCCCGGGATCTGCAGTTTGGCTGCTCCTGCCGCAGCCTCCCCCTCGGATACCAAAGAACAAAGGCTGCTTTGCAAAGCACTGCCCCACCCCCTGCCGCCTCCCCCCAGGACAGAGGCCATCCAGGCGTTTCCCAAAAGCGGGAATTATTTCAGGGAAGGGCCTGGAACCATCCCTGGCTGACCTGGCCCTTCCTCGGAGAGCCCCTGGCGATGGGGGTTCCCTGTGCCCTGACAGGTCAGTCTTGAGGGTCCTGGTGGTGTCACGTCCTCCGGGCAGAGCACTGTGACCCCATGTCCCCCCAGGGCTCAGGGCCTGGCCCAGTGCCCTGTTTGGTGTTGGGAATTGCGCTGGGTCCGTGTCCGGAGCATTGTGCTCCAGCTGTGTCACCCCCGACACCCCGAGGTCACAGACCTGCCCTGGTGCCACACAAGTTTGGGCTCAGTTCGAGGCTACTCTGGTCTCTGAATTTCGTTTTGGGGCCCTGTCCTTACCCGTGTCCCCAGCACAGGGCCAGGCTCAGTCCCTGCGGCTGGGGGCACATTTCACCTCCTTACCTCAAAGTGATCACCAAAGATGGGGGAGCCCCCCGTGCCCCCCAAAGCCCTGCTGCTGCCCCGGGGGCTCCTGCTCTCCTCCAGCTCTGCTCCTCTCCACCCCAGCAGCCTCCCCCGGGCCCAGGCACAGCCAGGCTCCCCCTCTCCAGACCCTTCCCTATTTAAAGCACTGCTCGCTTGGGGCTGAATTCTCAGCAATGAGGGAAAAGGACGCCGGGAAAACCCAGCTCAAAGAGGCTTAAACTCAGGAATAGCGAGGGGGAATTCCCTGCTGGGCACCCTCTGCTGTCACCGGAGCCTTACCTGGTGGCTTTGACCTTAAACTTTAAAATATATGCAATCCTCCTTCCCTGGTCTCTGCAAAGACAGAGAGCACCTTCAAGGAATCCCTTCCCTGCCCCGATCCCGTGTTTTGTCAGGGTTAATAATATGTAATGTTATCTTTTAACTAAATTATTCTGCAGTTGTCCTACTGATTGTATTTTTAATGAGTCCCTGTTTTCTTCCCTGACACCTTTGTGTTGGCACTTTTTAATCTGCTTGTCGTTTGCCTTTTGTTTCTATGTATATTTATAATTAAGTTGTATATATGTAAAGAGATTTTTTTAGAATATGTGCCTTGGACTAATAATTCCTGAATTTTCTACTTGCCTCAGAAGGATAATTTTTCATTCTGCTCAGTAAAAATGGAACAGAAGCCACACGTGAGATGTCTGTAACTCCCAGCTCTGTCTCTGTCTGTCGGTCTGTCCTACCTGCCCCAGGATCCCAGCTGGGACTTGGCTCAGGAATGCCTGGGCCAGCACCTCCTGTGTCACCAGCTCGGTGGCATTGAGGGCTGTTGTCCCAAACCTTCCCCTCTCCCTGGGGGAAGCCACTGCTCATGCAGGGGAGGATCCTGGCTGGATCCAGCCCGGGCACTGGCCTTGGATGAGGCAGCTCCCTCCTGGCTTGGCTGGAAAAACACAGATAAAGGAGCCTCTGTCCCAGCGTGTTCCCCCAGCAGGAGCTGCCATGGCCCCGGGACGTCTCGTCCAGGCACTGCTGGCCCTGTTATCCCATGAGAGATGGGATGGGATGACCCCCAGTGAGCGATCCCTAAACCAGAGCGGGATCCTCCCGGCATCCCTGAGGTGCCGGGCTGGAGGCTCTGCAGGGGTGTCAGACTTGGGCGACCCCAGCAAAGATCCCGGGATTTTTCCTGGGGATGGACTCCCTGAGGGGGCTGCGGCTGTGAAGGGGAGACCCAGCACTTCCCAGGCCCTGGGAGGAGGTGCAGCAGCGTTCCGGCACGGCAGAACCTGAGCTGTCCCTGCCCAGGACGGGACAGCAGCTCCCATGGGCTTGGCTGGGCACGGCTGTGCCTTCACAATCACCAGGACGCTGCCCCGAGGAGGAGGAGGATGATCCTGCTCGCTGTGGTCAGACACGTCCCTGGCTGCGGGGGATATTTTGCTGTGTCCCAACACGACTGGCTTTTGTTGTGCAGGAATTTCTCCTGGCTGGGGCTTGCACCTGTGCTGGACCCATCCCCTCTGCTGCCCTGCCCTGCCAGGAGGATTCCTGGGGACTGGAGGGATCCCAGAGGGGACAGGACAGATCCTGGGGGGACAGGAGAGATCCCGGAGGGGACACACACCTTCCCCTGCTCCGCCTTTTCCCAGGGAGCCCCTCAGGAGCACAGATCACGCCGGATTTGCACTTCCTCCTCAGCACTGAGGATTATCCCTGCTTGGCTCAGGAGTTGCGTAAGGTCTTGGCTTCCCAGCAAACTCCAGGTTCTCAGCAGGAGCGGCACAGCAGCCCCGACCCCATCCCTGCCCCACTCCACACCGAGACACAGCAGCTCATTCCTAACGTCTTTATTGCAAGGGGACTCCAGTTACTGCGAGGGGGCTCCGGCTGCTCCTGCCCGCAGCGGCCGCGGCCCCCGGAGCCTCTGTCCAGCGGGTGCACGCCGTGGGTCGGGGCTGCCCCACCAGGAGCTGGATTGGAGGCAGCCCGTCATGGGGCTGGAGGAGGCTCTGCGGGCAGCGGGGTCGGGACGGGCAGGGGGACAGCGGAGCGGAGCTACAGGTAGTCAGGCAGGTCCTTCTCGATCACCTGCGGGCAAGAGGGGAGCGTCGTACCCCAGGAACATCCCCGGCCTTCCCCTCCTCCCCAGCAGAAGCAGCAGCACTTACGTAGGGATCTTCCATCGGGCTGTACCTCTTCGCCACTTGGCCTTCCCGGTTAATGAGGAACTGTGGGAGTGAAGCAACCCCTGGTGAGCGAGCCCAGGGCTCCCTGGGAGCTGCTGGGGATGCGGGGGGTGGCAGCTGTAGCCCCCACAGAGCTGCATCCCCCTCAGCTGTGCTCTGGGGCAGGACAGGGGTTCCCAAGGGTCTCCAGGCACAGGAACCCCTCGGGATGCTCCTGTCCTGACACCCAGGGTAGCAGCACAGAGCAGAGCCCAGTGTGGGGCTCCCTCCTGCCTCAGGGACCCCCCAGCTCCCCAGAGGGTCGTGCAGCCCAGAGGAGGCAACTGTGTCCTACCTTGGTGAAGTTCCATTTTATTGCGCTAGGAGAGAAAAAACAGGAGTGAGTTTGGGGCAGAAAAGCCCTTTTCCTCAGGTTACTCACCCCCAGCCAGGCCCTCCCTGCCGGTTGCAGGGCTGGGGTCCCCGGGGCTGCCCCTCCCACACTCACTTGCCCAGGGTGCCTCTGCCTTTGGGCTGCTCCTTCATCCACTTCCAGAGGGGGTGAGCGTCATCCCCGTTGACATCGATCTTGCTGTACATGTCGAACTTCACCCCGTACTTCTCCGCAAAAGCCTTGATCTGAGCGTTGTCCCCGGGCTCCTGAGGGGCCACACAGCGGGACCGTGAGGGTCCCCGCGCCCTCCTGACACATCGCCGGGGAACCCGAACCCCCCGCCCCACGTACCTGCTTCCCAAACTGGTTGCAGGGAAAGCCCAGGATGCGTAAACCCCTCTCAGCGTATCGGGCGTGCAAATCGACAAGCTGAGTGTAGTTTACAGCGGTTTTCCCTCATTTGGAGGCCACGTTGGTGATGATACAGACGTCGCCCCTGCAGAGGGGGTGGATGAGCTGCCCTTCCCCGCAGGGCGCGGGCAGAGGCCCCTCACCCGCCGGGGCGAGGCGGGCGGGTTACGCAAGAGCCGCTGTGGCTCAACCTCGCCCGGCGCCGCGTTCCGCCACCCCGGGCCCCCAACCCCTCCGTCCTACCGGTACTTCTCCAGGGACACGTCGTTGCCATCAATGTCGAGGGCGTGAAAGTCGTAGATGGCCCTGGCCGAGCGCCAGTCGTCCGCCTGGGCGCACTACGAGACGGGAGCATCAGTGGGGAGCACCGAGCCGGCCCCGCCACCGCCGCTCCCCCGTGAGACCCTGCGGAGCTTCATCCCCGCTCCCACCCCGCAGGCCAGACCAGGCCCGAGCCCCCGCCGCCCGTCCTGGGTGCTCCGCGAGAGAGACCNGGGTGGGCGGGGTGGCCGCGGGGGTGTTTATCGGGACAGACCACGAGGGCGGGGGGCAGGGACAGAGCAAAGGGCGGGATGTGGAGTCAGGTGCCGCGGGCCGGGCTCCCCGGGGGCGGCGATTCCTTATCGACCGGCCGCGCGTTCCGAACAGAGCCGCAGCCACCCAGACACCCGCCCCGGCGGCAGCAGAGAGACACCGGCTCTCTTCGGAGGCAGCAGCGAGGGCAGCTGGCGGAGGACTACATCTCCCAGGAGGCGCCGCGGCTGAGGCGCCCTGTGCGCGCTACGGCGCCGCCTGTGTGTGAGCGCGGGGCAGGCGACAGCGCGGGCAGCCCGCGGGGGCCTCAGCGGGAAACATGGACGATGAGGAGGAGACGTACCGGCTGTGGAAGATCCGCAAGACCATCATGCAGGTCCGGGGAGCGGAGGGGCCGGGAGCGCCGAGCCTGCCGCGGGGGGAGCCCCGGAGGCGCTGCGGGGCGGCGGGGGGAGCCCCGGAGGCGCGGCGGGGTGCGTGTACGGGGTGTGCAGGCCTGGCCGCCCGCCCGTTCCCGGTGCGACCGCCTCCCTGAGCCCGGTGCTGCTCTCGCAGCTCTGCCACGACCGCGGGTACCTGGTGACCCAGGACGAGCTGGACCAGACGCTGGAAGAGTTCAAGGCGCAGTTCGGGGACAAGCCCAGCGAGGGCCGCCCCCGCCGCACCGACCTGACCGTGCTGGTGGCTCACAACGATGACCCCACCGACCAGATGTTCGTGTTCTTCCCCGGTGAGCAGCGCCGGCCGGGGCGGGAGGGATAGCAGAGCCCTCGGAGCGGGGTTCAGAGCCTGGGGGGCTCTCGGTGAGTGACCCCGGGTCTGGTTCTTTCTCCAGAGGAGCCCAAGGTGGGGATCAAGACGATCAAGATGTACTGCCAGCGCATGCAGGAGGAGAACATCACCCGGGCCCTGATCGTGGTGCAGCAGGGAATGACCCCCTCGGCCAAGCAGGTGTGTGGGGACGGGGCCGTGTCCCACTCTGAGAGCCTTGGGGAGCTGTGAATGTTTTCTTTGTCGGGTTCTCAGTGCTGCTGTGGGTAAATAAAAGCCCCGAATTCCCCTCCAGATAAAAGCTTTTGCTGGAGAATGCTGTGCCTTAGCCAGGCTTTTGTTTAGCATCAAACTCTGTTTAAGCAGAGCAGCTGGTCCTGGTGGCAGTGGCACAGCTGAGGGCCCACGAGCAGCCAGGAGGTGAGGGAGGGAAAAGGGGACATTTCCCTCTTCTGGGAGACCCATGTGCTCCTTCCCAGCCTGCCTGTGTCTGTGTGAGCACACAGCGTCCCCAGGGGCTCACCGAGGAGCAGCTCTGAGCACTGCCAGGGCTGTCCCAGCCGCCTCTGACAGACCTTTCCCTTCCAGTCCCTGGTGGACATGGCTCCCAAGTACATCCTGGAGCAGTTCCTGCAGCAGGAGCTCCTCATCAACATCACGGAGCATGAGGTGAGCAGGGGCAGGATGGTCCCTCCCTTGTCCTGGCTGTGCTCCTGCTGCTCCCAGAGTCCTTCTCCTGGATCTCTGTCCGGGCTGAGGGACACAGATGTCCTTTCCCCTTCACAAACACGTTGTTCCCAGTTGCTGCCTCATCTCAGCCTCTCTCGTGTTTGCAGCTGGTCCCGGAGCACGTGGTCATGACAAAGGAGGAAGTGACAGAGCTGCTGGCCCGATAGTATCCTTTGAGTGTCCCTTTGAGTGTCCCTTTGAGTGTCCCTGTGGTTCCCTTTGTGTGTCCCTCCCTCCTGCTCGCATGTGATGAAATTTGGGCTGGAAACACCCCCTCCTGCCATGGTTCCTTTTTCTGTTGTGGTCTTTGGAGCATCCAGGGCTTCTCCTTGACTCCCAGCACAGCAAACTGAGGGAGAACCAGCTCCCCAGGATCCAGGCCGGGGACCCTGTGGCCCGGTACTTCGGGATAAAGCGTGGCCAGGTGAGCGGAACAGGCTGAGGCAGCAGCTCCCTGTGGCAGGGCAGGGAGGGGATGATCCCTGAGGGTGTTTTGGAGCAGGAAAGGTGTCTCCTCCTCCTCCTCCTCCTGAGCTCTGTGCTGGCGTTGCAGGTGGTGAAGATCATCAGGCCCAGCGAGACGGCGGGCAGGTACATCACCTACAGACTGGTGCAGTGACACAGCAGGTAAGGACCCGGGGACCCCCTGCTTGGGGGTCTCTGGGCAGCCCCAGGGGATGCTCCACGGTCAGTGTGAAGCAGCTGCTTCCAGGGAAATGTCTGAGAGTTTGAAATGGCTCGTGGAGGGAGCTGCTGGGGAGAGCAGGGCGAGGCTCCCCTGTCGGCTCTGTTTGGGTCGTGCCCATCGGAATTGGGGCATTCAGGGGGTCTGGAGTGGGGTCAGCCCAGGGGGCAGGAGGTGATTCCTGTCCCTGCCTCTCTTCCAGGTGTGAGGAGCTGGGTGACTCCCACCAGCAGTTCACAGGCGCTCAGAGATTCCTGCCCTTCACAGATGGCCGAGGAAATCAAATCCTCTTCCCACGTTGCCTCTCTGCAGCCCCGTCACTGCGCCTCGTTCCGTCTTCCAGCTTGGACTGTGCAGTAACCCCTCAGTCCCACCCAGGACTTGGTCACAGAGACCTGAAGTGATGGGAGGAAATGAGTGGGAAAAGCCTTTGCTTCCCTGTTTTATGGGCTCTTGTTTGAAATAAAGGTTTGTACCCTCAGTGCTGTGGTGTTGCTCAGCTTCTCCCTGCGGCAAAGCCTCGAGACTGCAAGTTCCCTGATTTTTCGTTATGTTTGGAGTCTCTTCCTGCTGGGACTCTGCATTGTGGCCAAGCCCTGCAGAGCCTTCACCAGCTGCCCTGCGTGGTTTGGATGCTGCAGTTCAGACTTAGCTCGTTCCTTCCCTCATCTGCCCAGGACCCTGGTGTTCGGACACTGCGACGGAGAGTTGCTCATCACCCCCAGTCGTGCTCATTTTAATCCATCCCAGGACTCTGGGGGGCTTTTAAACTTCAATTTTCCTGCCAGAAATGCTTGGATTTGGCCTCCCACAGCTGGGGGAGCCTGGAAGACCCTGATCCCTGAACAAACATGGCTCAGAACACACTGGTTTTATTGGTTTTTCGGAAGCTCAACGTGGACACAGCGAAGGCAGCGTTGTGCAGCAGCACAGGCCTGTCAGGACAAACACGGAATCGACACAGCCAGGAGGGAGCTGCCGCTTTGGGAAGCTCAAGCGCAGCTTTAGCCCCTTCTCTCACTCGCACTCACCCTCATCATCCTCACCACCCGCCCTCACGCGCACGCGGTACCGCCGTGGCAGCATTCCCACATCCTCCTGCTGCCCTGGAAGAATCCAATTATCCCATGGAAGAGCTGGAGGGAAGAACAGCTCCTGGGGGTCTCTCCAGCTCTTCCCTGGCTCAGTTCCAAACCTGTGAGTTCACCTGGGTTTATGTACCTTTGCTGAGATGGGTTCTCCATCGGCCTCAGAGGGCTCAAACCTCCTGTCCATTGCCTGGTTCTGCAGTACCAAGGTGTCTGAGACCCCCCCAACAGCACCTGGTCTGTCTCCCACAAGCAGGAGAACGAAGGGAACGGCTCTCAGCTCATTCCAAGCTAAAACTCTACTTGTTTCTCAGTGCAGGAAAGTCTCATAGCTTTAAAAAAAACAAAACCACTTCAGCTTTAGTCCCTTTGCCAGCAGAGGTAGTGGAGTCGTGTTGAAGGGTTGATTCATGTCTTTACAGAAAAGGAAGCTCGCGATTATACTGGCTGGGGCTGGGGCTGGATCCAGGCCGCGGTGGCCCTGAGGAGGAGGAAGAGGCACTTCCCCACGGGGACCTGCTCCCTGCCCAGCTCCAAGAGCAGAGGGGGTTAGTCCTGGACTTGCAGCGCAGCTTTTTTTGGAGATGAAATGACTGTACAACCAAACCCTGAGAGCTCAGCAGGGCTCAGGACCCTGCAGCCAGGCAAATCTGCCCCAAGGCTGTCCACAGCCTGCGGCTGCTCCTTGCATTTCCCTGCCAAGGATGGAAATGCCCATCAGTACAAATGCCCATCAATCCAAGCAGCAGTGCAGATGCTGTCAGCTGGGCCAGGACTCCACAGTGCTGAGGTTTTGGGGCAGGAAATCCACCCTGGGCTCTCATTCAGCCAGGTATCAATGAGGGACATCCCCCAAGAGCCTGGCACACGGCACAGCCCCACAGCCAAGCCTGGCTCGGGGTGAGATGGTGCAGGGGCTTCATCCCAACCCCAGCGCTGCTCCGGCCACGTCCCCGTCCCAGCGAGCTGCCTCCAGTTCCGTCTGTCCCTGCGACACCATCCTCCTGCCCATCCTGAGTCACTGTCCCTGTGTCACCCCCAGCAGCCTCAGCTCCCTTCCAGCCTCAGCCATCGTGACCAGGTCCTTTGACTCATCCAACCTCGGTCTCGCAGCACCGGTGTGGGTTTCAGGAGTAAGCAGAAATAAAACACCTGGCACAGGCTCAGCACAGCCCTGGGTTCCTTCCCAGTCCTGAACAAGTGGAGGCTCTGCCCAGCCTCAGCTGCCTCCCAGGGAAGGTCCTTCATGGCCCCAGCTGAGCCAGGGCTCCTGGCAGGCTGTGACCCCGTTCCCTGCCAGGCACCGACGGGCTCAGGGGTTTTGTGTGAAAGCTCCAGCCAGGAATCAGCCAAGACTCACCTGCAGCTGACACACCAAACCTCCCCGGGCCACCACATGTCCCTCCTACCCCTCCAGATTCCAGTTCCCAGCATCTGGGCAGCCTCTGGGATTTGCCCCTTTGTCCATCCCAGTGTCCGTGGTGGTTCTGTCCGGTGGCTCAGAGGAGCCGGGGCTGCAGCTCATGGCTGCTGTGGCCCTGAAGGGTGGCGGGCTGGTTTGTGGCGTCCCTGGGGCTGGTGGGGATACGGCTCTCGGGGGATTCCTCTGTGTCACTCTGCTCATCCCCAGGGCTGCAGCAGCGAGGAGCGGAGCCCTCCGCATCCGACTGGCTCACACTGCAGCTCCGGCTCCGTGGCCCCTCGCTCCCCTCGTCGTAGAAATGACCTTCCTCTGTGCTGGTCTCGCTCCCCTGCTTGGTCAGGTGGCTCTGTGGCTCCCTGCCATCCTCCAGCTCCGAGTCAGAGTCCACGGAGCGGTCGCCGGACTCTGCGGGACAGAGGAGTTCTGTGCCACCCTCCAGCCCAGCACCATGGTGTCAGCAGGAGCTTCGTGCTGCAAACTCAGGATTCCCAGGGGAGGGGAAGGGTCTGTGTGCCCCCCGTGCCTCCCAAGGGACCCGTGCCCACCGGAAACCCCCAGTGCCTCTCACTCACCTGCGAGCGAGTCGGCGCTGAAAGCCAAATTCCTCTTCTCCGAAGGCAGCTCCAGGTAGGGGCCAAGAGGAGCCGCGGGCTGGGAGCCTGAGCGGGCCTGGCAGGGAACAGGGATGGAGGTGAGGGCATGGAGACTTCCCATTCCCTGGAGCTGACTCCAGAGAAGGTTCCTGGATCATCCCGAGGGCTCCCCCTCCCTGGAGATTCCTACCCGCTCAGCACCCCCGGCCGCCTCCTCCGTGGCGCTTGAGCCACGTCTGCCGGGCTCGGCCGGCACCACGTCCTTGTGCTCGAAGATGGTGGGGTAGAAGATGATGAGTGCCTCGATGATCCGAGCTTGGTGGGGATAATCCACCAGCGAGGACAAGGAAATCGTGGCATCCGTGGGCCTGGGGCGCATCAGCGTTGGCCCGAAGACGATGCCCAGGTTGCCTGAGGTCATCTTGTTGTCCTGTTCCACTTCCATGATCCTGGGTGGGAGTGGGAGGAACAGCTCGTGAGAGTGAGGAGGGAGGGGTTGGACGGGCAGGGCTGGGGGAGATGCTGGGCTGGAGCCTCAGGAGGGGGAGAGAAGCAGCTGCATCCATGGACCTTTCTCCAGACTCCAGCGAGGAGGCTGCACTCACCTCCCCGCTCCAGGGGAGGAAGGGAAGGTGCCCAGCAGCCACCCGGGCTCTGGCCGTGCCCCTCTCACCTCCTCAGGTGCTGCAGGAGGTACTGGAGCGTGGCCATGTTCTCGCAGGGGAGCTCCTTCAGCAGCTCCCTCAGCTTCAGCACCAGGCTCAGCACCACCCCGTCGGTGTCGGCTCCTCTGTCCACCAGCTCGGGGCCGCCCTTCCCACCCCGGCCCTTGGCCTCGCCGCCCTGCAGGCTCTCCTTGGCCAGCCCCATCAGCTCGTTGTACAGCCGGAAGGGCATGAGGGGCTCCGGCAGCTGCAGGGAGAGAGAAGAGAAGAGAAGGAGAAGAGAAGGAGAAGAGAAGGAGAAGAGAAGGAGAAGAGAAGGAGAAGAGAGAAGAGGAGAAGAGAAATGATCCTGGTCCTGAGAGCAGCTCCCACCTCCTTCAGACCCAGACCTGTGCTGAGCTGCTGAGCTGGGGACACCTGGGGCATTTCTACAGTGAGGAAACTTCCCTGAAAATGCTCAAGGTCAGCTTGGAGGGGGCTTGGAGCACTTGTAACAGCCCTTCCATTTCAGAATTCCACAAGCCTGACCTGCAGTGCTGCAAACCCTCTCCCCAGAGGGGATATTTATTTATCCATCTCCTGGAGCGTGTCAATCCAGCATCGTTAGCCCTGGCCAAGGAGCACTTGTGAAGTTCAAGCCAAAAGCAGCGTTTGATCCACCCGCGGGTGCTCCCTGCTGGGTTGAGGTGCAGGGATTCCCTTTTTTTCTTCCTGGAAAATCCCTGGCTGGGGTGGGCCCAGCTGCAGGTTCCCCAGCGGGCAGGGGGTGGCTGGGAAGAGGACAGGGATGGGTTGTGCTGGGTGGGGGAGGCAGGATGTGAAGAGCACAGGATGTGCAGGGCACAGCCTGCGGCAGAGGTGGGGCTGCGGCGGGGGAAACTCCGCTTTGAAGTCGGTGTGAAGCAGACGGAGCTGCTGTTGACTGCGGGGTGTTCCACATGGCTGGGGATGTTTTCAGAGCGGCTCAAACGGATGTTTTGGGGGCTGCCTCACAGCAGAGCGGGTTCCCTCTATCCACACCTTTATAGAAGGATTTTAACCCATTTCTCTGCAGCAAGGGGTCAGGTTGGGGCTCAGCACTGATTTCTCCCTCTCATTCCACTCTGTTTTATTTTGGAGAAACCATAGGGACAACTCAGAGCCCTTGACTCCTGATGTGCAGGAGCCCAAGGACACGGCTTCCCCTGCGAGGTAACACAGACCTGCCCTTCGGAGGGGTGACAGAAAAAGGCAGCACGAAAGAGTTAATCCCCGGCTGCCTGAGAGGGAGAAGCAGCTTCCGCTGCGCTCCTGCCTTGCGGTGGTGGCTGTTGGAGGATGTGGGTGACACTGTTTGCAATGACAGTTTGGGTACGGGGCGGGGGGTGCTGGAGCACTGAGCCCACCCTGGGGTGGCCCGAGGGGCAGAGACCTGGGTGAGCCAACCCGAGGGGCAGAGACCCTGCTGAGCCCACTCAAGGTGACCTGAGGGGCAGAGACCCTGCTGAGCCCACCCTGGGATGATCCCAGGGACAGAGACCCCACTGAGCCCCCCTCAGAGGCAGAGACCCTGCTAAGCCCACCCCAGGGTGATCCAAGGGACAGAGACTCCACTGAGCCCACTCCAAAGTGACCTGAGGGGCAGAGACCCCCCTGAGCCAACCCGAGGGGCAGAGACCCCGCTGGGCCCACTCCAAAGTGACCCAAGGAGCAGAAACCCTGCTGAGCCCACCGCAGGGTGTTCCAAGGGACAGAGACCCCATTGAGCCCACCCCAGGGTGACATCAGGGGCAGAGACCCTGCTAAGACCACCTCAGTCTGACTCCAGGGGCAGAGCCCACCCCATGAGGACGTGACTCAGCCCCTGCAGGGTGACCTTTGCTGGCCCCTTCCCTTTTTGGGTAGCCAGTTCCCCAATTGGAAGGGGCGGGGCATTCCTTGTTGGGTGCTTGGGCACGTCGCTGTTCTGCGGCTGTGACCGCAGTGACGCCGTGTGGGATCAGCTGGGGGGGGTCACGGTGGCCCCATCTCCAAGGCCAACCCACTCCCCCCTGGGAAGGACCCCTCCCCTCCCCAACCACCCATTATTGAGCCCAATTTGTGCAGAATTCCTCCTGCCACGTTGGTTCCTCTGGCCACCTCCCCTCCTTCCCCCGCCATGAGGCACCAGCAGCTCCTCACCTGTCTCAGGTAGAGCTTCAGGACGTTGCTGATGTCGTGGGGCGAGGCCTGGGACAACTCCACCAGCTCCTTCCCGTTCTCAAAGGCCTGGCAGAGCTTCTCCACGCGGGTCTTGACGCCGTTAACTCGGTAGATGCCCTGTGAAAGAGAGAAAACAGAGCTGAAGTGAGGGGAGAGGTTCCTCTTCGTGTTTGCATGCGACAGTGAGCTGTGTGCTCCCACCCTCTCCTTCTGGGGTGGGAAATCCCTCTGGGAAGTCATTTTGGGACATCTCCTTCCAGCTCAGTCATTCCTGCTTCACAGGAAAGTGGGAGGCAGGAGAGGCGAGATTCCAAAGGCAGAGTTTGGGGTATCAGGGCCAAGCTCATCCCTGGCTCCCTGTCCTGTGGAAATCTGAAACTGAGCCTGTTGGTTTTCCAGAGGATCCTTCCAAGGGCCAGTGGCTGAGCCAGCTGAGGAGGAGGAGGAGGAGAGGGGAGCGTGACTCACCTTGGTTTTCAGGGCCCGCTTCTCGATCTCCGAAATGCATTTCTTGACGATGAAGGGGATCCCATCCGGGCTGCCCCGTGATGCCTTAGTGAAGTCCTGCCCAAAGAGCTGCAGCTTCCCTTGGAGCTTCTTGTGCCCGCACTGGATGGCCAAGGTCTCCAGGCACTTCTTGTGGCAGGCCAGGTAGCACTGGAAGAGAGAGGGGAACACGTGGAGGTGGCAGGGCAGCCACAGAGACACCAGGCACTGCTCCAGGCATGCTGGGAGACAGGAAAAATGCCTTGGGGATGCTGCAGGACCAAGGGAAAGCACCGTTTTCCACCTGGAACCCTCCAAAGAGGAGAAATATCCTCCTGACCACGGTCAGAGCCAGGTTCCCCCCCCCAGTTCTCCCAGCTCACCTCCTCGCACTCGGCTCCCTGGAAGTACACGTAGCTGTTGCACTCTCGGCACTTGGAAGGGGCACGGAGCTTCCTCAGCCGATGGGTCTGGGCAGCCTTGGACAAGCCAACGTTCCGGAAGGGCCCCGTGGGAGCTGCCAGCTCTGGGGTGATCCCGTTGATGCCTATGGAGAAGGAAATGTGGGGTCAGGCACAGCTTGAGCAGGACCGTCACTGTCACCGGTCCAAGCAGGGACACTATCAGGAATCTCCAGGAATTGCTGGGTTTGCCTCCAGAATGCTGGATTTGGGAAAAGCAGCCCGCAGGGAGCTCTGCCGTGGTGGGGGGTGCGGCAGCAGCACTGTCACCTCCCACCCTGTCACCTACTCTGCTCAAAGGGGGTGGTGGTCCCATCCTTCTCCTCCAGCTCCTCGCTGGAGGACGCGGTGCCGTTGGATGAGAGCCGCTGGAGCTTGTGGCCGAATTCACCTGTCCAAGGAAAACCCACAGAGCAGTGAACCACCTGCAAAGCTGCTTCTCTTCTGAGAGCTCGCTTTCAAATCCCATCAAATCCCACCCTATCCCACTGGGGACTGGGATCAGCACAGTCATTTACAACCGTTCTCACAAGGCAGGTAAAGCAAGGGACGGTCCTGCCTGCCTGGGAAGCTCTGGGTTTAGCTTGGCTGTGCTGGGAGGGGGTCCTGGGCCGTTCCCACATCTACCTGCACTGGAATCCAGGCTGCTCTCCGCATCAGCAACAGAGGTTGGCCAGGATTTATGGACCTGGTGTCCCCTCCCACCTGCAGAGAGAACACACGGCCCGTTGGGATTGCTGTCTGTCTTTGGGCGGGAATGTCTGGAGAACAGCTGGGAGAAACTGGGATGACTGGGGGAAGCTGCTGGTGGGGTTTGGTGTCCCCATGACACCCAGCAAGATGGACAAAGGTCTGTGAGGGAGCAAAATGCCACAGATCTGATTTGGTGTCCTTCAGGCAATCCAGGCTGGGAGGCTCCCTGCCCACCCTGCTGCTGCCAGCAAAGCCCCTGGCACCCTGAGGGTCCCATCCTGCTCCTGCCTTGGGGGGACATGGGGCAGATGATGGAGAATTTTGGGGCTCCAGGGTCACCTCTCCGCTCAGCCGCTCCGGCCCCGCTCGGCGACTCCTTGGCTCCTGCTGCTCCCTCTGAGCCGGCCCCGGCGCTCTCAGTACTCGAGAAGTCGCTGGCGTTGAAGCTGCCCTTGCGTGCCCGAGTAAAGGGAGACCTGGAGGGGAAAGGGAATGTGGGTGGGAAGGAAGGAAGGACACTTGGAAACCTTATCCATGGCTGCCATCCACCAGTCTCTGAAATACTCAACAGCCCGTCTCATCCATTGAAGGATGAGAGGGCAATTCCCAGCTGGTCCTGCCCCAGCGCTCCCAGCAGGAGCTGCCCTCAGGAATGCTGAAAGCATCCTGGCTCCTGCAGGAGAGCGTGGGCGGTGAGAGATAACGAAGAACGAACCCTCTCCTCCCTTACCAGGCGTTGTGGGACACGTAGGGCTCGAAGTCGTACTGGACGTCGGGCTCATCGCCGCGCTGCAGCTGCCGGACGTGGGACGCGTACTGCTGGCCCGGGTCGTACAGCTTGCTGCTCTCGCACAGCGTCTGGAAGTTCACGGGCAGCGGTGCCGTCTGCATGTGCATCAGCTGGTAGAACGAGATGGTGGCCTGAAAACAACGTGGAGAGGGACAGACATGAGCTTGGAGGGCTGGCATGTGAGGAGCTCCAGGCTGGGTGGGAAATCAGGAGCACAGAGTGGCGCTTCTCTGAGCATGAAGGAGAGGGGAGCTCTGCATCCACCCAAACCCCCTCTGGAACAGGGGCAGCTCAGCCAGCTCTGCTGGGAGGCAGCTCTGAGCCCTCCAGAGCAGGGCACAGCCACCTCCAGCCCAGAGGACACCCCAAGCCAGCCCCACTCACCGTCTTAATGACCTGGTCGCTCTGTTTGATCACTTCGTGGATCTGCCGCAGGGAGTTCACCTTGGTGTCCTCCAGCTCCTGCTTCTGGGTGTTTGCGTCGGCCACGCAGGTGCGATACGTGGCCATGGCCTCTTCTGCCTGCGAGTTGGGAGAGCAAGGGACGGGAACAGCTCAGAGGTGACAAGGACAAGAACAGCCCCTTGGACCCTGTTCATCCAGGCATTCCTGAGGATTTGGGGGGCTCAGTTCACTCCACACGGCTCAGGGGACAGCAGGAGTGAGGAGGCCCCTCCGCAGCTGTCACCCTCCTACCTTGTTCTTGGCTTCCTCTTCCAGCCGCCTCTTCTTGTCCAGGGTTTTGGTGGTGATGCTGCTGGTCGTGTTCTGCTGCTCCTCCTCTGCTTTCACCGCCATGTACTTGGCCTTGTCGTGCTCCTCGCTGCGCTGCATGTACGTCTGCTTGGCCTTGCGCAGGTTCCCCTCCGCCTCTTGCTGCCAGGGAGAGCCAGGGTGGGGATGGAGCCCAGCAAGGGGGTCACCAGCTCCAGCTGGGGTCCCCCAGACCAGCAGAGGCACCCACTGCTACCAGTGAGGGGCAGGAGGTCCTCAGAGGAGGACGTGTCACAGGTTGCTCCAGGCTGGGATTGGGAACACAAACCCAGTCACTCTCACCAGTTTCCTCTGCGCCCGGTGCCACTGCTCCTTGATCTCCTTCCTGCGCTTCTCGTGTTCCAGGCGCCTCAGTGTCAGTGGCTGCGTGGGGAGGGAGGAACAGCTCCGTGATGCCCTGAGCTGAGCACTTCTGCTCTGCCCTCACAAGGAGAGGTGCCCTGTGGTGGTCGCTGTCACTCCCGGGACAGGTCACAGGCACTGGTTTGTGCCAGGGATGAAAATCCACAGCCTGGGAAGTGCTGGATGCAGGTTCCCTCTGGACTGAGCTCCTCTCACCTCTGCAACGCCAGGACCACCAGCCCTGGAAGGAACTTTTGTCCCCTCACCTGGAGGAAGGTTTGGTGCTGCAGGGTGTTGGCTGCCTGCAGAACCGACGTCCCGTGCTCCATGTCCTGCTCCAGGGCCAGCAGGTAGATGGACAGGAAAGGCATGTTGGTCTGGGGAGAGGGAAAACACATCTCCCTGAGCCCCAGCACCCAGCGTGAGCCCAAGGAGATGCATCCCTCAGGGAGGGAGAGCCACAGGCAAGGTGAGGCTGGTGACTGCTGCTGGTAAAAGCCTCATCTTGAATTTCTCCAGGCTGGGCTCTTCCCAGAGCTGCCCCCATGTTCTCCTGAGCTGGGGCACATGCAGTGTGCTCTCCAAGGCTGCTGGCTCCCGATCCAGTCTGGCCCTGGGGGCTTCAGGGACTTGGGGACTGACCTCCTGGCTGATGGTTTGCTTGCAGCTGTTTGCCATCTTCTGGAGCCCTTTGGCAAACTCCATCTCTGGAAGGAAAAGGTTGGAAGTGAAAAGACACATGAGACACTGGGATTTCCCTGGTGGAACCCAATCTCCTTTTGAAAAATAAATCAGGAACTTGAGGAGTGAGGTTCCCACTGCAGTGGAAGTGTCAGCCTCCCCCAGAAGGAACCTTAACCTGTCCCGTGGCTCAGCCCTGCTCCAGAAGGGACCCACCTGCTGTCCCCCCACTCACCCAGCGTGGTCCTTTTCTCCAGGTACCCGATCAGGTCCTTCATGTACTTGGAGATGGTTTTGGCGTACTGGAGGGCAGCGTCCACGCCCCCCTCACAGCGCTGCAGCATCACGTCCACCTCCTCGGCCGGAGGACGGGCTGTAGTGGGACAGACACTCCGTGAGCTTCCAGTGCCAACCCCTCCATCTCTGTGCCAGCCCCGGGGCCACCAGCTCTGCTGAGGAGCCACGTGCGGCTCAGGATGGCAGCGATGATGGGGAAGGGGCCAGTCCCTGCACAGACCCCAAAGCCTGCACCCAGACTCATCCTGCTTACCTGCGTCGTAGCTGTCCATGCCCGAGGGCACACCGTCTCCTCCAGGCCCAGGAATTCCCCCGTAGAGGCTCTCCATAGTCTTTGGGAATTGGGAAAGAAAAGGGACTGGTCAGCCAAGAGGCTGGGGAGCAGCTGGAGGGGCTGGCAGAGGGATGGAAGCCAGAGCTGCTGGAGCCTCTTGGAGGCTGCTGGAAGTCAGCTGTGCCCGGGAGCTGACAGGACTGTCACCAGAGCAACACCCTGCTCTGGGCTCACAGCAGAGCTGAGGGGAGCAGCCAGAGCCCTGTGTGATCCCAAGCCTCGCGTGGTGGGAGCATCCAGGCACCGCTCACCTGGTTCTGGTCACTGGGTGGGATGGAGAGGATGGTGCTGCTGTCCACCTCCCCCATGAGGTACTCGGACACCCTGTGTGGAGAGGAGCACAGCAGGGCTCAGCACAGGGACAGTGGCACAGGCTGCCTCCGGGGGATGGCCGCCCAAGCTCCCTTACGTGCTGCTGAAGGACACGGCGATGGTCTCCACGGCCTTCTCGAACTCCCGCTTGTCTGCCTCATTGTTGGATTCGTAGTGGAAACCTGGAGATGAGGAAATATGGGAGCCCTGTAGCCACAAGCACCTGTCCCTGTCTCAGCAGAAGAACCTCACGCTGGTATCAGGGCGGGCTTTGGGGCTGGGGAAGGGCTGGGGTGAGTCAAGGGAGCAGTGGGAAGGATCATCCCTATGGATGATGGATTTTTCCAGTGCAGCAATTTCTCCCTCCTCCTTCCCAGGACTAACGTTCCTGACAGCATCCCTTGGCTCGTGTTTCTGTTTATTCCCGTTACTCAGGGCTGCTGGAAAAGTGCTGCTGGACCCGTTCCACTCCCTGTCCTGCCTCATGGCTCCTCCAGACCCCTCTCCAAGCAGGATGAACTCCTCCAGGAGGGCTCTCATCCCCAGCCAAAAGAGGAACCACCACCAGCAGCAGGAACTGGGGCTGACAGCGCTGGGCAGGCTCCCACCACACGGGACACCAGCGGCCAGGGCTCCTGGGCAGACCCTGGGTCAGCTCCCCGGGGTGGGGATGGGGTCTGCTCCCAGCCCACTCCCTCCCATCCCCGTGTGGGCCCAGCCCCATGGCAGCCCTCCTGCCACCCGTCACGAGCTTCCTGTCCCCTGCGGTTACTGTTGGGTGTCCAGGAAGCCGCGGATGACTCAGAAGGTTGTGCTGTGCCTGTGGTAGGTGCAGCCTCCCCCTCCCCGTGGGTGACAGTGGCTGGAGGTGGTGCCCAGCTGGGATCTGACCTCCCAGACCCCGCTCCATAAACACCAGAGGCTGCCAGGAGCAGGATCTGATTATTTCAGTGTTTTTCCTGCGGCTGTGCCTGGAAACCCCCGGGCAGGATCTGTCATTTCTGACTCTACCTCATCCTTAAAAGCTGAACCACAGCAAGAGGCAGACGATGCTTTCACCCTCTCCTTCTGTCCATGGGGCAGCTCCACTCCCGGCAGCCCCTCCATGGGCTCCTCAATTCCCCCCCATCCCACCGTGGGGCAGGAGGGGAGCAGGACAGAGCTCCCAGCCCCTCTCTCTCACCCTTGACTTTGGAGATGAGGGTCCCGGCGGCTGTCAGGGTCTCCAGGGTGTTGAGCAGTGGGTACTTGTTGATGACCTGGCGCAGGATGCGCAGGGTTTCACCCAGGTACTCGTGGGCCAGCGACTGCTGGGCCTCCTCGGGGTCTGCAGGAGAGCGGGGCTGAGATGCTGCCCTGTGTCCCTGTCCCTGTCCCATGTCCCTGTCCCATGTCCCTGCCCTGTGTCCCTGTCCCATGTCCCTGTTCCTTTTTACCTCAAAGCCACCCTCTGACAGCCACATCCCAGGCAGGGATCTGCCATCTCCCTGACCATGCAGCAAACCCCCCTGGCCTCCCAGGACTGCCATGGCCACATCCTGCTTGTCCAGCACCTCCCCACAGCCACGGCCGTGTGTCTCCTGCCCAGCCTGGTGTTGGCCGGGGGGCAGCCCGACCTTTGAGGCATTTTTTCCTCCGTAGTAACTTTTTCCCTTGAAAGCAGTTTGGGAATTTCCTCCATTTCCTTCCCTCCCTCCTGCCAGCCGGCCGGACGCTCCCAGCCAGCAGGGATGTGCCTGCTCCAGCCAGGCTTGCTGCATCCCACAGATCCCCCCCGGGACCCTCCCCTCTGTGGGCTCTGGTTGCCAGCCAGGGGTCTGGCCAGGACCCCCCAGCTCAGGGCTAGGGCTGGGGACTGACAGCCTGGTTGGGAAGTGAGGAACTTCCCTCAGGGAATCGCTGGAATGGGGGATCAGCACCCACTGCCCAGCCAGGCAAAGCCCCCTCCCCATCCCAGCCCCCAGCTCAGGGCTGGGAAGGGGTTTCTGCAAAACCAGGACTGACAACACGGTGTCATTTGCCCGCAGATCACGGGATTGACACATTCCCTGTGTCCTCTCGGGCAAGGAGAGCTGCTCGTGAGCCCACAGACCACCCAGCCCCATCCTGCCGGCCACCCTGGGGGGCTGGGGGGCCAAGGGCTGTGCCCGGCACCCCGCGGGGTTCGGGGGGCCCTGGCGGGCGGCTGGCACCGCCGCACTGTAAACAGGAAAACGGGCGGATGAAAATAGCTCGCGGCAGGAAGCCGTGTTATCCTGGCTCCGAGCTCCAGCAGCCACCCACCACCCACCCACCACTTCTGCCTGCCACCGGGGGTCCTGGTGCCCTCTGGCCCAGGCAGAGACCCCCACCCACGGCTGGGTCTGTCCCAGGGCGCTGTGATGCAGGAGTTTGGCACGGGGTGGGCACCGCGGCGTGGCCGCACTCACCATCGCGCAGCACGATATCCCGCAGGTTCTCCAGGGCATCGGCGAAGCGGGCGACATCCGCCAGCAGCTGAGAGATGTCCTCGGGGTCGATGAAGGAACCCTCGCCGCCCTCCATGGGGCTGTAGGACGTGGGGGTCTTGTGGCCCTTGGACACAGCACGGGGGGCCGCGGGCAGGGGGAAGCCGGCGGCGCTGGCATGGCGGCTCAGGCTGGTGGGGCGCTTCAGGGTGCCCACGGTGCTGGGGCTGCTGCTGAGCTTGGCGCTGGCCGGGGGCAGCTCCCCCAGGCTGGAGCCCGGTGCCTCCAGGCAATCCTTGCGGGAGAGGTCCTGGGGAGCAAGGATGAGTGTGAGGGCACGGCCAACAGCGTGGGGACCCCGGAGAGAGAAGCACCCCGGGACCCCTGGGAACAGGCTGTTGTCTTGGGGGGCTGGTGCCAGACCCCACAGCTGTGTCGTGCCTCAATTTCCCCAGCTTGGGATCCCTTTCAGGGACGGTCTTGGGACCCCAGAGGGGGAAGGCAGAGTGGGCAGGGTCTGGACACTTGCCTGGCGGCCCCCACCAGTTCCTGCCAGCCCCTCTGGGTCCATGTTTGTCGTGAGGGGCACACAGTGACCGTGTGGGTGACACTGCTCGTCCACCCCAGCACCCACCGTGATGGGGCTGCCCACCCCGGGGGGCTGGGGACCCCAGCCCAGCCAAACAGCAGCAGGATCCGACCCGCACATCTCTTCCTCTTTTTCAGCTGCTCCCATGCTGGGGGAGGAGGCAGAGACAGGGACACCTCCCCGGCTGTTTTGGGGGGTTTTGCAGGTATTTTACAGATGGAGGAAGCCCCAAATTTCTCGGGGTAAAACTGCACTGAGGGGCTGGTACCGGCACAGTCCAGGGCTGTGCATGGCTTGAGGGCCACACATCCAGCGAGAGTCCTTGGGCACGGGGAGGAGACCCTGCAGCCCCTCAGCTCCCACAGCAGCTCCCACCAGTGACCCCCGGGCACCCGTGTGACACGAACGCGCGGGGTCTCAGCATCCCTGGCCGGGCGCTGGCGGAAGTGTTTTTGGCACCGGCGGGGCAGACGCAGAGCACCGAGAGCACGAGGCTTCCGCGGGCGAGGGTGAACGGGGGAGCCCAGCCCCACGGGGGGCCAGACCACCACGGGGCTGCAAAGGGGCACAAACGCCCCCACCCCAAAATACCTGGGGCCAACCCCAGCCCTGTCTCGGTTCTCCCGGGGTGCAGCGGCCCCGGCGCCCCCCGTCCCTCCCTCCGGCGCCCCGGGGTGCCCCCGGCCGTACCGTCAGCCTCACGGCGGGCGTCGGGGGCAGCGAGTCCAGGGAGCGCTGGGGCGGGTGGGCTCTGCCCGCCGCCGCCGAGGGGCTGTAGCTTTTCCTGCCCGCAGCCCGGCCGAGCATCCCGCTGGCCGCCACCCATAGGCCCCTCTCCCGGAGGGTCGGCACGGGGATGGGGACGGGTGTCCCCGGCTAAGGAGCCGCGGGTGGGCTCCGGGTCGCCGCCGGCCGCATCGTGCCAGCCCGGTGTCGCCCCACGCACCGGGAGTGGGGCGCAGGCGCGGGGCGGGCAGTGCGGGGTGCGCCGGGGAGCCCCGGCCCGGTAGCGTTTCCTCCTGGCCCCTCCGGCACCGGGGGGGGTCCGCACGTCAATAAATAAATATCGGACAGAGCCGAGGCACCGGGGCTGGCCGAGCCTACCGGTCGCCCCGCTCCCACTCCGGTCGCCAGCGAGCTTTGGGAGTCTCTCTGCCCTCCCCGAACCCTCGGCCACAGCCCCCCCGTTTCCTCCCTGTCCCTTCCTGCCCTCCCGCCTCCCTCAGCGGCTGTTCCGTCCCCTTCATCTGGGGCAAAATTTCCCCCCCCAGTCCCGTGAGTAAGGTTCTTTCCCGTTTCCCTCCTCTTCGCTGACCTCCTGGACGTATCCAGGTCCCCATTGCCACCCTGTGGCTCTTCCCAGCAGTTCCGTGGGTGCTGCTCCCCACAACCGCCACCGTGCCAGGGGTACGGGAGGGGGACACTCACCGGCAGGGTCTGCGGGACGGGGCTTCCCGCCCGGCTCTTCTTGGAGATGGAAGGGGTTTTAATCAGCTCCCGCTTCTTCCGGGAGAACATTGTTCCCGGGGGGCCGAGCCGCTGCCCTCAGCCCCTCGCTCGGCCCGGCCGCCGTGCGGGCTCCTCACGGCGCCGGTCACATTCGCGGGGCGCAGTGTCAGGAGGGCGCGTGTGACGCCGCCTCGCTTCCTCATCGGCTTCGCAGCCCGACCTGAAACAGGAAAAGCCGAATGCGCACCCAGGAGCGAGGCCGGGGCCAGGGGCACCCTGGCTGCCCTGCGGGGTCGCAGGGGGCAGCGGGACCCCGGCACTCCTGGGGATGTTTGAGGGGGTTTCTGTGCTGCAGCCCAGGGCTTACGGAGGGGTGGGGGGGCTGAGCCCCGCTCTGTGGGACCGGTGCTGGCTCCCGTGGGACCCCCGTCCTCTGCGGACTTCACCCTGTTTGGGGGTGTCCATCCATCCAGGGAGAACAAGCCCCATCCCTCTGGAGGCCCCAGATGTGGGGGTGAGTGGGGTGGGGGGCTCTGAGCTCCCACCCGTGGGATGCTCCCGGCTCTGCCCTTCTGTGGGCTCGGTGGCGGTGCCGGGACCGGCCCGCCGGGGTCACTGCCCTGCCCCTCATCCCCTCCAGCCTCTGCGCACCCACAGTGCCACCCGTAACTCACCCACCCACGGGGCAACGCGACCTCGCAACGGGAGTACCGGGGGGACATCGGATAAACCCCTGGTGATGGCCAGGCCGGGTACCCCGGGTTCTGCGTGGGGACCCCCGGCCGCTGCCCACGGGCTGCTCGGGCCGGCTGCCGGCCCCACGGGCGGTCGGGGGGGGTGATGGTGTCCCCCCGACTTCGTCCCAGGACCTCATCGCGGCGCCGGGGCCGGACCGGCGCGTCTCGCGTGGACCATCTCCCGGCCCCGTGGGGACACGGGCACGGCGGGGGTCGGGACAAGGGGAGCGGGACGGGGTCAGATATGGGTGGAGGGGACAAAGGATCTCGTACGTGTGTCCTGTGTGTGCGCGTGACCGTGGGTGCGTGCAGGCAGGTGCGTGTGACTTGAGTGTGTGAGTGAGTGAGGGGATGTGTGAGTGAGGGAGGGAATGTGTGAGTGCGTGTGCAGAGTACCGCCCGTGGGTCGGGGGGTGCGTGTCCGTGTGCGCACAACGCGTGCCCGTGGGTCGGGGTTCCCACACCTGCGCACGGGGATGCACACGCGTGTGCCCGTCTGGCGGCGTGTGCGTGTGCGCGTGGGCGGGTGCGTGTGTGTGCCCTGTGCCCGTGTGCCCGGGACGGCTCCAGTCCCGACCCCGGGCTCCCCCGGAGTCCCGGTGCCTCTCGGTGCCTCTCGGTGGCTCTCGGTGGCTCCCGGTGCCCCCCGGGTCCCCGTGTCGGGGTTCGGGACCCTCCCCTCGATCCGGCCGCTCCTGCCCTTATTTGGACATTTCTCCCCGTCCAATCAAGGCGGGGGGGCCGGGCCGGACCCCGCCCCCGCCCCGCCCGACCCCGCTCCGGTACCGGCCCCGCTGGCCGCTCCCCGCTCCGGTACCGGCTCCGTTTCCCGCCATGAGCAGCTCCCAGTTCAACAAGGGCCCGTCCTACGGCCTCTCCGCCGAAGTCAAGAACCGGGTGAGCCGCGGCGGGGGCCGGGCGGTGCCGGGACCACCGGACGGGGGCGAAGCAGGGGCGGGGGGATACCGTGGCCACCGGGCGCTGTGGCTGCCGGTGCTCCTGGACGCCCGGGAGAGCCGTGCATCGCGGTGCTGCTGGGGTGTCCCGGTTGCATCCCGGGTTCTGGAGAGCCGGGGGCTTTCCGGTGTGCCCCAGGCACGCAGAGCCGGCCAAGAGTAGAGAAGTTGTGGGATTCCGGGAAGATGGAAATCCGGGGCTTCCCGAGAGGATGCGGAACTGAAGGACCCAATGTACCGAGATCTCTCAGGGCTGGGGGTGCCGAAGCCGGGCTCCCAGTCTCAGGGTACCCTGAGCCTGCCTAGAGGGTCCCAGGGAGGTGTCTCGGGGGACCGGAGCTGGGTGTCTCCCATGCGGTGGTCGCTGTGGCTCCGCTGCCCCCGGCAAACGGCGGGGTACCGTTCCCGTCACACCGGGGCTGGGGACGATGGCCTCGATCGTCCGCGGCTCCGAACCAGCTCCACGAAACTTCTCTACTTTTTTTGCTTCCCCGCAGCTGCGCATCGCTCTGCGGGATGCTCCGAACTGGCAGCGTCCCCGCGGCGCTCGCTGGGGATGGGGCTGGTGGCCCCGGTGACTGCCGCCGAACTGCCGCGGGGCCGGAAGGGGAAACAGCGATAGGAGCCTCCGGCTGAGCTGTTTGCACCCCTGAGAGGGAGCCGGGTGCCGCAGGGTGCAGGCAGCTGCCAGGACCCTCCTGCCCCCGCGACAGCACACGAGGGTCCTGCCGGGCCAGGGGGACACAGGGCCGGTGGCTGTGCCTGGCCGCAGGCGGGCAGAGATGGAGCCGTGGTCACCCCGGGGCAGGTGGCCGGTGGTCCCGTTGGAGTGGGTTCTGCCCGGGGACACCTGGATGGGGCCAGGGCAGGCAGGAGTAGGGACAAGTGGTGATGGGCAGGTGGGATGTGGGCATGGCGGGATGTGGTGGCCGTGGTCGGGCGCTCCTTACCTGGCCTCGCAGGGGATTTGCATTTCGTAACGGAGCGGACGGGCCCCGGCCTGCCTGGGACTGGGCTGTCCCGGCTGAGCAGGTGACGCTGAGCGGGTGACACGCGCCGGGGCCTCACCGCCGCGTGCTCTTGGTGCTTCGCGTTGATTCAGCAAGACACGAGCCAGTCCGACTGCCCCGGTGTGTCTGATGGAGGTGACATCACCGACGGGGAACCAGTTAAACCAGTGGCAGCTCCCGGTCTGTGCAAGCCCTTGCAGACTGGGCTGTGGGGGGATCTCTCTGGGGCTGGTCCACTGTGCACCCCCCATGCCCTAGAAAACCCTCGGGGTGGCCGTGGGGAGGGAAGAGGAACTGACTTCAGCTGCTCACGTTCCAGAAAATCAGCTGGTAGCACTGTAGAATCCCCCAGTTAGACACACGTGGTGTCATGAGGGTGATCCGGTGTCCTGCACTGGTCAAGTGTCCATTTGGGGCTGGAGTGTCTCCTTGGCACACAGTGGAGCTGGACTGTGCCCATCCCAGCGTCTCCCTGTGTCCAGGACCCCTGGGGACTCATGGCCCCAGCACATAACGGGACCAGGAAGGGACAGGGTGGGTGACAGATTGGTGGCTGCCCGGGGCCACCCCTAGGTGCCAGCTGAGCATCGGAGGGGCTGGGCTGGGTCAGGACAGCACTCGGGGCTTCCAGGCCCTTCCTCCACAGGCCAGGAGGCCTTTCCTTTCCCTTCCCCTTCTCTTCCCTTGTGGGCCGGGGCCGAGACGCCGCTGCCGGAGATGCTGCCGTCCCTGGCAGCTGGTCTCCATTTGGGAGGAGGCGTCCACATTCCTGGCATAGCCGCGGTGACCGAGGAATCTGTGGCGGAGGTTGGGCCTCGCTGGAAGGGAAAGGGAAGGGAAAGGGAGAGCATCGCGTGGCCAGGACCCCGCTGGGCTCCCACGGGCTGCAGGGGACAGGGAGGGACAGATCCGGGGGGGCACTTCCCCCCATCCCCACGAGCAGTTCCTTCTCATACTTTTGGAATGGTTCAGAAGCTGCTGTGCCTGCTGGGAGCATCACCCTCATGCTCCTGTCACCATTTCCATCCCAGGGAGAGGAAACTGTCCCCATGAAGGGTTTCAGGTGCACACTGGGCCCCTGCCTGAGCTGTCCCCTCACTGTCCCCCCAGCTCGCCCAGAAGTATGACCCACAGAAGGAAGCTGAGCTGCGGACGTGGATCGAGAGCGTCACAGGAAAACAGATCGGACCTGACTTCCAGAAGGGGCTGAAGGATGGGGTGATCCTATGCGAGTGAGTTCTGGGATGATGCTGAGCTTGGACCCCGGCCCCTGCTCCAGCTGGGTGGGGAGAGGGGGCACCAACCCTCCAGGGACCCCCACCAGCCCTTGTGGTGGGAAGGGTGGGCTGGATCTGCGCCAGTGGGACCTGCCAGAGTTGCCCCCAAAGCTTCTGTGTGTGGGGAGAGCCCTGAGGACAAACAGGGACCTGGAGGGGGTGAATTTGCCTCACATGGGGGAGGCCTGAGCTGGACCTTCCTGAAAGGAGCCCATGCCCTGCAGCCCCTTGAGGTTCCTTCCTGCCACAGCCTCACATCCCCTGCCTCCCTCCAGGCTCATGAACAAGCTGCAGCCCAACTCGGTGAGAAAGATCAACCGCTCAGCACAGAACTGGCACCAGGTAGGCACGGCCCTGCTGCCACCTACCTGCTGTCCCTCCGCCGTCACCCACCAGGGCTCACCCCTCTGCCTCTCCACAGCTTGAGAACCTCTCCAACTTCATCAAGGCCATGGCCAGCTATGGCATGAACCCCGTGGACCTCTTCGAAGCCAACGACCTTTTTGAGAGCGGGAACCTGACGCAGGTGCAGGTGTCGCTGCTGGCACTGGCGGGAATGGTGAGCATGGGGGATGAGCAGCTTGGGAGGGGCTGCAGCCCTGTGGGGACCCCCAGGTTGGGGTGGTGCCCATGGGACCCCATGGCTCCCCTTAACCAGGGTGTGGGTGGGGGGCTTGGGACCCCTGTCCTACCTCACGGCCACTCCCGGCAGGCCAAGACGAAGGGGTTGCAGAGCGGCGTGGACATTGGCGTGAAGTACTCGGAGAAGCAGCAGAGGAATTTCGACGAGGCCAAGATGAAGGCTGGGCAGTGTGTGATCGGGCTGCAGGTGGGCTGCCCCACAGGGTCCCCGGGGTGAGGGGCTGGACAAGAGGTGCCCAGTTCTGTCACATCCTCAGCACTGCCACAGCTCCAAGCGCAGTGGAGGGACCTGAGGCTCGAGGTGCCTCAAGTGTCCCTGGGATCTGGGACCATCATGGCTCTGTGTTCAGCACGCAGTGGCCATGAGGCTGGGGTGGGTCCGGGAGCACTGGGAGCCCTCAGGCTGGGGGGACAGGGACAGGGGGGAATGGGCACATGTGGGGCAGCACACGCTCCTCATCGGACCCCTTTGTCAGATGGGCACAAACAAGTGTGCCAGCCAGTCCGGCATGACGGCCTACGGCACCCGGAGGCACCTCTACGACCCCAAAAATCAGATCCTGCCACCCATGGACCACTCCACCATCAGCCTGCAGATGGGAACCAACAAATGTGCCAGCCAGGTGAGCCCCCACGCCGGCCTGGGGAGGGACGGGGGGACCACAGCTGAGCCCTGCTCCATCCTGTCCTTCCTTCCAGGTGGGCATGACAGCTCCCGGCACCAGGAGACACATCTACGATGCCAAGATGGGGACGGAGAAATGTGACAACTCCTCCATGTCACTGCAGATGGGCTCCAACCAGGGCGCCAACCAGAGCGGGCAGGTCTTCGGCCTCGGCCGCCAGATCTACGACCCCAAGTACTGCCCACAGGGCAGCCAGGGCGAGGTGGCCAACGCCGCCGGTGACCAGAGCGGGGACCCCCCCGGGTACCACTACTACCGTGAGGAGGAGGAGAGCTACTGAGCGGGACGGCTCAGCCCCGTCCGCACCATCTCATGTACAGCCCCACTGCCAGCCACATTCCAGCCTCCACTTTCATCATTCCCTCTTTTTAAACTCTTTTTTTAACTTCAGAAATGAATCTATTTTTCTGAGCAAGGAAATAAAGACCCCATTTCTAGAGAGGAGCCGAGCCGGTTCACCCAGGAGCCCCTAGACCCTGGGGCAGCAGGAAGGTGGCCGATGCTCGAGCACCTGGGAGTGGACAGTGTCACCTCTTATGCACCCAGCACCCACCACGCACCCCTGTGATGCCATCGGATCCCTCAGCAAGGGGCAGGAGTGGCTGCCCCTGGAGCTGCTGCTCATGCCTGTGCTGGCAGGACCTTCCTCCGCCCCATGCAGGAGAGGGACTGGGGTCAGGAGGACGGGGGGAAGCAGATCTGGGAGAGACTGCGTGGCCTCGGGATTGTGAGTGTGTGTGAGTGAATGTCTGTGCACAGGTTTGCACTCTGGTGTGATCTCCAGATGCTGGAAATGCCCTTTTTGCAGAACTTGTAGGAACCAAGCTTTTGAGGCCACGGTGATGGCTGCAGGGCTGAGCCGGGAGTGGTGACACCTGGCACACCTGGCAGAGCCGGCACGCCTGGCACACCCAGCGCTGCAGCAATCTGATCGCCCAGGCTGGAGCCAAGGCTGACTCCGACGGCCGCATCCTGCGCCGGGGCCGTGTCCAAGTGCAGCTGGTGCCCATCGGCGTCTCCCCTCCCGTGCGGTTTTTAATGCAGATGCTCTCAGACTGAAACCTTTTATTTTTTAAAAAAACACCTTTCAACATAAAGAGGAGCCGGTCTCTGCTGCAGGCACCTTGTCAGGGCTCAGGCGGGTCCCTCTGTGCCTGGGGGGCCTGGGAGCTGCTGCAGACCCGGGTGAGACCCCCGGAGTGCCGGGGCGGGATGCTGCGTGTCCCAGGGGAGGAGCGGGAGCCGGGAACTGCCGGGCTGCGGCGTTAATGGATGTGCGGTTGAGAGATGAGTGATTATCGGTGCCAGCGGGGCAGGACGGGACGTGCCTGTCCGGGAAGGGAGCCGCCTTTTTGGGCGAAATGCTGCGTTTCGGAGAGCAGCGCTGCCCCGTGGGGCTGCCAAGGGTGGGGTGGGGTGGATGGGGCGGGGTGGAGGCTCCCAAGGATCGGATGGGGTGAGATAGGATGGGATGGGGTGAGGCAGGGGCTCCCAAAGGTGGAATAGGATGGGATGGAATGGGGTGGGATGGGGCGAGGCGGGGACTCCCA
>VYZT01014018.1:74958-99918 GCA_013400735.1 Pomatostomus ruficeps
CGGGGTGGGGCAGAGCCCACCGTGACCCCTCCCGGCCTCGCCAGATCGTCCTCCCCGCCGTGTTCGTCTGCATCGCGCTGCTCTTCAGCCTCATCGTGCCGCCCTTCGGGAAGTACCCGCCCCTGCAGCTCCAGCCCTGGATGTACGGGCAGCAGTTCACCTTTTTCAGGTGCGTCCCCAGCCCTCTGCCCGCCGTGTCCCTCGTCCCCCACTGTCGCCAGCTCACTCCTGTGTCTCCTCCCGGCAGCAACGACGCCCCGGGAGATCCCGACACGGCCCGGCTGCTGGAGGCGCTGCTGGCTGAGCCCGGCTTCGGCACCAAGTGCATGAAGGAGGAGGGGAAGGCGTGAGTGCCCGCGGGAGGGGGGCTGGAGGAGCTGGAGGGGGCAGCTGGGGCTCGGCCCCCACCTCAGCGCCCACGGAGCAGCTCTGCCACCTGGTGTGATGCCGTGGGACCCCCAACCAGCCCCGTGGTGGGTCCCGGTGCCCCTGGCTCACACCAGGCTGGTAACAGGGGTCTCTCTCTCTCTCTCCGGGTGCCCAGGACGGGGCTGTGCCCACCAGCTTCCCACCCCGATGGCTTCTCGGTCCCCTCAGCCCCCTCGTCCCTGCTGGAAGCGCTGTGGCGTGGGAACTGGACACGGGCCCAGCCGTCCCCCCCGTGTCAGTGCAGTGGACCAGGAGCACACAGGATGCTGCCTGAGTGTCCCGAGGGGGCCGGGGGGCTCCCGCCACCCCAGGTAACCCCCAGGCCAGCAGGGGCAGCCCCAGGGCTCCGTCACTGCTGGCTGTGGGGGCGGGTGATGCTCTGGGAAGGCCACAGAGCTGAGTGTCCATCCAGCCCATCTGTCCGTCCTGCAGGTGCAGAGGGGCACAGGGGACATCCTTCAGAACCTGACAGGCAGGAACATCTCTGACTACCTGGTGAAGACCTACCCCCAGATCATCCGTCAGGAGTGAGTTCTGGGGCTGGGAACACAGGGAACACCCCAGGGACACTGGGGACACCAAGGGAACACCCCAGGGACACCTGGGGAAAGGGGACACTGCTGGGGACATGTGGCTGGGTGGGCAGGTGCTGCCCTAATGTCCCCTCGGGGGGTTTCTCTCTCCTCTGTCTCCCCCCCTCTCATTTTTTTCAGGCTGAGGAACAAGAAGTGGGTGAATGAGCAAAGGTGAGCTGGGCAGGGGCCAGGGCCTGGCACAGCCAGGGGTAGAGGGAGGCAGGAGATCCCTGCTGGGTTTGGGGAGAGCCTGAGAGGTCCCTGGGCAGAGCGACCATCCAGGTGCCTTCAGCCCTCTGCTGTGTGCCTCTCGCTCTGGTGTCTGGGCAGGTGGAGAATTGAGTTTGGGCAAGGGTGGCAGTGGGAAATGCGTGGCAGTTTCATAGAATTGTGGAACTGTAAAGGTGGAAGGGATCCACGCGGATCCTCAAGCCCAGTTCCTGGCACACTGGTAGTGGGAGTTTCTCGGGCAGGTTTGGGAGCCCTGTTTCTCCCACAGGTACGGTGGCTTCTCCCTGGGCGCTGGCAGCTCCCAGGCCCTGCCATCGGCAGCGGAGGTGGATCAGGCAGTGCTGGAGCTCCGAACGCTGCTCAACATCACCCCGGTATGGCTGGACTCACACCCTGGCTCAGCTCTGGTGTCCCAGTGCTGGGAGACCCCTCCTCACTCTGTGTTCCTGCACCCAGGGCAGCCCCTCGGATCGGCTCCTGGCCAACCTCAGCCGCTTCATCGAGGGTTTGGATGCCTGCAGGAATATCAAGGTGTGCCCAGAGCTGGGGGTGCCTCAGGGGGGAGAGCTGGGGGGCAGCAGGGATGTGACAGCTGTGTCCCCTCAGGGGGTGGAGCAGTTCAAGAAGGACTGGGAGCCCGGTGGGGAGTGGGAGTGCTCCTGGTGGGAGCCAGGGGCAGTGCCAGGGTGAGTGGGGGGCTCTGAGCTGCCCGGCCCTCCCCGTGCTGCAGGTCTGGTTCAACAACAAGGGCTGGCACGCCATGGTCTCCTTCCTCAATGTGGCCAGCAATGGGCTGCTGCGAGCCCGGCTGCCACCCGGCACCGACCCCGCACGCTTCGGCATCACGGCCACCAACCACCCCCTGAACCTCACCAAGGAGCAGCTCTCCGAGGCCGCCCTGTGAGTGCCGGGAATGGGGGTCCCGCAGTCCCCCCGGCCCCTGCTGAGCTCTCCCCTCCTCGGCAGGATGGCCACCTCTGTGGACGTGCTGGTCTCCATCTGCGTGATCTTCGCCATGTCCTTCGTCCCGGCCAGCTTCGTTGTCTTCCTCATTGAGGAGCGGGTCAGCAAGGCCAAGCACCTTCAGTTCGTCAGCGGGATGAAGCCCATCACCTACTGGCTGGGCAACTTCGCCTGGGACATGGTGGGGATGGGGATGGGGACAGGGACCAGTTCCAAGGGGTCTGGTCCCACCCCTGACCCCTTTCCTGGCTTCTCCATCCCCACAGTGCAACTACCTGGTCCCCGCGCTGCTGGTCATCCTCATCTTCCTCTGCTTCCAGCAGGAATCCTATGTGTCCTCGGCCAACCTGCCCTCCCTGGTGCTGCTGCTGCTGCTCTACGGGTGATGGGGCAGCAGAGCCCAGCAGGGGCGAGGGGGATTGTGGGACTGGGGGCAGCCGGGGTGAGGGGGTTGTGGGGTTTGGGAGGGTGGGTGCTGTCTCATGTCCCCCAGGTTGGGGGGTGCACCTCGGCCAGCCCCTGCCTCTCCCCCTGCAGATGGTCCATCACCCCCCTGATGTACCCAGCCTCCTTCCTCTTCAGCATCCCCAGCACCGCCTACGTGGCCCTGACCTGCATCAACCTCTTCATCGGCATCAACGGCAGTGTGGCCACCTTTGTGCTGGAGCTCTTCGTGGACCAGGTGAGCCTTGGGATGTGCCGGACCCCCCATCCCTTCCCTGCAGGGCCAGTGCCAGCTCCCCCACCCCTCTCCTTGCTGCCCCGGCAGAACCTCAACGACATCAACCGCGTCCTGAAGAAGGTTTTCCTCATCTTCCCCCACTTCTGCCTGGGCCGGGGCCTCATTGACATGGTGAAGAACCAGGCAATGGCCGATGCCTTTGAGAGGTTTGGTGAGTCCGGGGGTGTCAGGGCTGCTTACCCTCCCAAAGCCGAGCACAGGGGTCCCCCGTTCCTACAGCCCCTCTCGCTGCTCACAGGGGACAAGCGCTTTGTGTCCCCCCTGTCCTGGGACCTGGCGGGGAAGAACATGTTCGCCATGGCCATTGAGGGCGTCGTCTTCTTCCTCTTCACCCTCCTGCTGCAGTACCACCGCTTCTTCCTGCGCCTGGGGTGAGCACCGGCCAGGGGTACCCTGGGGGTGCTCAAGGGGGTGGACAGCCCTGGATGTGCCCCTGCCACTGTTTCCACAGGCCACGGGCTCCGGAGCTGCCCTCGCTGGGGGACGAGGACCGGGATGTGGCCAGGGAGCGGGTGAGAGTGGGCAGCATCCCCCCGCACGGCCACCTCCTGCTGCTGAAGGACCTGACCAAGGTTGGATGCGTGGGGCCGGACCCTGTTGTGAGCTCCAGCCCACCCAGAACCCCTGGCCCCAGTGGCAGTGCCAGGACAGAGTCCGCAGTGCCCTCTCCACCATGCAGGTGTACCGGCGCAGGAAGGCTCCGGCCGTGGACCGGCTCTGCGTGGCCATCCCCCCCGGGGAGGTGAGGGACAGAGGGACAGACAGACAGCACTGTGGGCAGACCCAGGGCTGCCAGTGACCTTGCTCTGCTCCTGCAGTGCTTTGGCCTCCTGGGGGTGAATGGCGCTGGGAAAACATCCACCTTCAAGATGCTGACAGGGGACACAGAGGTGACCCTGGGAGAGGCCTGGTTGAAGGGGCACAGGTGGGTGAAGGCAGGGACCCCATGGCTCGGATCTCTCTCCATGTCCCCACAGCACCTATGCCATCATCTCTGTCCCCAGCCTGTGCTCCTCCTGGCCCTTTGCCCTGCAGCCTGCTTCATCCTCATCCTCATCCTCATCCTCGTCCTCATCCTCATCCTCATCCTCATCCTCATCCTCATCCTCATCCTCATCCCTGCAGCTGCTTGTCCCTATTCCCACAGTATCCCTGGCTCACATCCCCATCCTGCAGTGTGCTCACCTGTCCCTGTCCCATGCTCACCTGTCCCTATCCTGCAGTGTGCTCACCTGTCCCTGTCCCATGCTCACCTGTCCCCATCCTGCAGTGTGCTCACCTGTCCCTGTCCCATGCTCACCTGTCCCTATCCTGCAGTGTGCTCACCGACCTCCAGTCCGTCCACCAGCACATGGGTTACTGTCCCCAGTTTGACGCCATCACGGACCTGCTGACGGGGCGGGAGCACCTGGAGTTCTACAGCCGCCTGCGTGGGGTCCCGGAGGAGGAGACCTCCAAGGTAGGGCCCGCACCTCGGCCCCCCCCAGCCCGTGGGGAGCCCCCACCCTCACCCCTTCTGTCTCTCACAGGTGGCTCAGTGGGGCATCACCGCGCTGGGGCTGGGCCCGCACGCGGACCGGCCGGCGGGCAAGTACAGCGGGGGCAACAAGCGCAAGCTCTCCACGGCCATTGCCCTCCTCGGCTGCCCCCCCGTCGTCTTCCTGGTGAGGGGGACAGTGGGAGGCCCCACGGCAGCAGCAGCGTCCTGCCAGGGCTGACCCTGTGCTGGGAACGTTGCAGGATGAGCCCACAACGGGGATGGATCCACAAGCCCGGCGGTTCCTGTGGGAGCGCATCCTTGGTGTGATCCGGGACGGCCGGTCCGTGGTGCTCACATCCCACAGGTGAGTCCCCACCTGGGGCCTGCAGTCCCCACAAAGGGGAGCACCCCTCTGCCCTCATAACCCCCTGTAGGGGAGCACCCCTATTCCTGCGGGAATCCCCCAGCGGGGAGTGTCCCTCTGCCCCGGGGGTGCTCACATGTGCCCCCCCAGCATGGAGGAGTGCGAGGCGCTCTGCACCAGGATGGCCATCATGGTCAACGGCCGGTTCCGCTGCCTGGGCAGCGTCCAGCACCTCAAGAACAGGTATCGGGGTGGGACGCTCAGGGAGTCCCCTGAGGGTGGTGGCCATGGCCAGTCCTCGCAGCGGTGTCTCCTCTCCCCGCAGGTTTGGGGACGGATACACGGTGGTGGTGCGGGTGGGGGGCCCTGGCCCCGCAGCAGTGCAGGCCCTGCTGCAGCAGCACTTCCCCGGCATCGTGCTGCGGGAGCGGCACGGGGGGCTCCTGCAGTACCACCTGCCTGCCCGCATCGCCTCCCTGGCCACCGTCTTCAGCCTGCTGGCCGCCCACCGTGGCCCGTGCCACATCGAGGACTACTCCGTGTCCCAGACCACACTGGACCAGGTGACAGGGGAGGCAGGTGTGAGGTGTGGTGGCCCTGTCCCATGGTGCTGTCTCTCATCACACTGTTCCCGCAGGTCTTCGTGCATTTTGCTCAGGAGCAGAGTGATGGGGAGGCCGGGGAGGTCACAGACCCAGGGCAGGATGCGGCCCCCAGCCCTGGGAAGAGGCTGACCATGTTCCTGGAGGACGACAGCTACCAGGAGAGCGCCGTCTGAGTGGGGCATGGTGTCCCATGGACTTCTACAGACCCCTCCCCAGTTGTCACCGCAGCACGACTCAGGGTCAGAAGGCTTTGGGGTACTGCAGACCCCTGGAGCAGCACAGAGGAGGCCTGGGCACATCCTGCCCACAGGCATGGTGTCACCATCACATGGGACAGTGGATGCTGGGGACAGTCAGAGTGCCAGGACAGGGCTGGCCCTGGCTCCCTGCAGTGGGGTGATGCCCTGCAGGGAGCTGAGCTGGATGGGGGGTCTGGGGCTGGCCTTGGGACCCCGCTGCTCCCCACCGGAGCCGAGCTTGCTGTAACAGAGCAATTCAATAAAGACCCGCGGTACTGCCGGGGGGCTCGATTGCCCTCACCACAACGCGACCCCAGTGAGGGACAGGGCAGGGGCACAGTGGGACAGGGGCAGCCCTGGCTCAGGCGAACATCGACCCACAGGGCCGCGCCGGGGACTCCCCCGACCTCGCTGCTGGCTGGTAGACGCCGTGTGACGTCTCGAGGTCCAAAAGGGTCCTCCCGGTGAGGGGTTTTGAAACCATGCCGTGGAAAAAAATATGGAACGCTTCACGAATTTGCGTGTCATCCTTGCGCAGGGGCCATGCTAATCTTCTCTGTATCGTTCCAATTTTAGTATATGTGCTGCCGAAGCGAGCACGAATGCCTCTCTGCCCCCAAGGCTATTTAAACTTCCCTCAGTGGATTATTTTTACGTCATTGTGAGCCTCGCCTCACAAAATCTGGCGATTCTTCTCACGGTCACTCTCCCAAGCGATATGAGCTGATTTTTCATTTTAAATCTTCCGCTTTATTGAAATTTTTGGCTTTTTTAGGCCGAGCTGCCGCGCGGAGGTGCCGGCTACGCGCGGTGCATGGCGGGAGAGCAATTCATTTGCATAGAGGCGGGGCAGAGCCGGAGCGTGTCCTCCACCGTCCCGTCGTGCCCCGGGCGCGCGTGCGCGCGCACGCGCGGAGCCGCCGTGGCCGGCGGAGGAAGATGGCGGTGGAGCGCTGAGGAAGGGGACGGGATCGCGCCGGGACGGCTGAGCCCCCCGCCGCGCCCGGGCCGCGCCGCCCCGCCGAGAGATCCCCCATGGCCGCGGGAACAGCCCGGCAGTCGCGTCCCTGCTGCGTCTGCTCCGGCCGCGCAGCTCCGGGGCTCCGCTGAACTCCCAGGCCTGACCCGCTGGGCCTGAGCCGCCGCCGCCCCGAGGCGTCTGCTCCGGGCAGGGGCCGGGGAGGGGAACGGAGGCAGCGCCGGCCCCGCGCCCGTGGCCCCTCCGCAGCGCCCGCCCGGCCCCAGCCCGCCTCGCGGAGGAGCAGCGGCCTTTTCGGGCCCAGCCTTCGCCAGCCCCGCCGTCAGGATGTCCGAGAACCAGCCGAACGCCAACAACCACCACCCGGCTAACAACGCCGGGGCCGCGGGCGGCAACAACCGGGGCGTCCGCAACCCCAACCTCAACCAGAACCCCCTGATCAACGTGCGCGACCGCCTCTTCCACGCGCTGTTCTTCAAGATGGCAGTGACCTACGCGCGCCTCTTCCCTCCCTCCTTCCGCCGCGTCTTCGAGTTCTTCGTTCTCCTCAAGGTGAGGGGCAGCTTCTCCTGCCAGCCCGCGGCCGGGCTGAGGGCAGGAATTTCCTTAGAAACACAAAAAGTCCTCCTCCGGAGGTCGCGGGCTGTGTTTGGGCCACACACACACCGAGCTGTCCCCGGGGCTCCCGTGAGCCTCTCCTGTGAGGGAGACACGATTCCCCGTGGTGGTCCCGGTGTTCCCTGCACTCTGGAGCTCTTCTTCCAGATCTGTTAAATCAAAAGAAAATTGCTGAGCCAGCTTGCTGGGCAGCCAGCCTGGCACTAGGTAGGAGAGGTTTCAGTTTCTGTTTCTGAGCAATCACACTTTTTGAGGACATTGCCCACATGCCATACTGGACTGTTGGAGTTTTGCTGGAGTCTTGTCTTTTCTGGAAGCAGTTAAGGCACAGTCCTGTTCTAACCCCGTTTCTTTCAGCAGTGCCAGGGATGTGTCACTGCTGTGGGGTGACCCCACCTGTCTGCTGGGTGAGGGGAACCTCCCAGAGGGGCCTGTCAGTGTCCAGGGATGTCTGCCTGTAGGTTAAATCCGGCTCCATGGCTTCCAGGATGGGGAGTTGAGAGTAAGAGGAAGAGCAGCTTGCCAAGCAACAGCAGCATGCTCCTCTGGGTTTTTGCAATTCAGCAAGAAAATGTTTAGCACAGTTTGTCTTGTATGTTTTCTACCCTCTCAGGAAACATTTGGGTTTTTCACATCCCCATTCCCTCTCCCAGTTGTACATCGGGATCCCAGCAGACCGGCTGGGACAGGGATGGTGCTAACGGTGCCACGGTCGGACAGAGTGGCTGGGAGCAGTTTGTGTTGCTTCTGCCTCTGATCACAGCTCTCCCAGAGAAGGAAAAACTTCCTCAGGGCTCTGTGGAGAGCAGCCTGCAGGGTTAGGGGTCAGCATCCTCCAGCCTGCTCCCAGCTGTCCTCTGGAAGTGGGAACCCATGTTCCCATCCAGAGCCCTGGAATTGCCCCTGGCTCTGCTGTGGCTCCGGCAGCCAGGGGGGCGGCTCTGCTTTGCCTTCCCTCACGTCTCCCTGTGCAGCTCCTCTGCAGGGTGATGTTTACCAGGCTGTTTGTTCAGCACAAATAGGTCAGGACAGCGGGGCTGATGAGGACAGAGCAGCGCAGGGTGGCTGGGAAGGGAGGTGTGAGCTCAGCAGTGCCGCTCGCTGTGCCAGCCGTGCTCGGAGCTCTGAACTTTGGACGTCTCACTACACTCCAGGGAACGAGTTTTTTTAGGCCACTCTGCTTTGCTGTGGTTTATGGCCATTCCTGGGAAAGAGGCAGGGCAGGGAACTGTGGTGCTCTGTTCACTCGGCCTCGGGGGCCAGCTCAGCCTTCCCGAGGCAGGACCTGTTCTTTGGGACAACGGATCTGATGTGGGTTTGGATCATGCTGCCCAGGGGTGGGTTTGCTTTGCTTAAAGTTTGCTTTATTCTGCCTTTACAAACTGGACAGGCTTCTCTAGGTTTCAGCAGGAAACCCTTTGTGCTGAGGAGGGAAGGGTTGGAAGGCACGGACATGTTTCCATTTCCTTCAGCGTGCCTTGTGGCCTCATCCCACACTGGTGCTGTGTGTGATCGATTTTGGGGACACTCTTGGTTGCAGGAGTTGTGCTTTTAGAAGGCTGTCATTGTCAGCTCTGTTCTCATGAGCAGGAGCAGTTGGTTCCTGCTGCCTTTGGTGCGTTCCCTGCCGGATCTGCCGAGGTCTGGCTGCGGCGTTGTTGATGCAGGGAAGCACTGAAGCTCTTGTCCACTTGCCAGCCCACTCGCCCAGATTATTCTGGTGTTTCACGGGCAGAGAAGAGCTGGTGATAACTAAGGGGTCTGACAGTCTCTGCCTTGTCTCCTTGTCCCTTAGGCTCTCTTTGTGCTCTTCATCCTGGCCTACATCCACATCGCCTTCTCCCGCTCGCCCATCAACTGCCTGGAGCACGTGCGGGATAAGTGGCCCCGCGACGGCATCTTGCGGGTGGAAATCCAGCGCAACTCCAGCCGGGCCCCCATCTTCCTGCAGTTCTGCGGGGTCGAGAAGTTCCCGGGAATGGTGGTTGAATCCACCACTGAGGAAGAGGAGGAGGAAGAAGAAGAAATGACTGTGGATATGTTTGAAAACAGCTCCATCAAGGTAAAGACGCGCTCCCTGTGTATGCCAGAGAGGGGAGCCTGGGTGATGGTTTAGGGAGAAGTCTTGGTTGGAAGTGAGGTCCCTGTGTGGTCCGTCGGTCTCCTGGAAACACAGCCTGTTCCTTGGCTGCTCCTGAGTCTCCACGTTGGCCTCTGATGGTTTAACACAGAAAGGAAAGCTGGAGAAAGTGTCCTTTTGTGGGGGGGGAGGCCTTAGTGTGGTTAGAGACAGCATAGCAGGTGAGAGGTGGAGAGGCTGCTGATGTGGCTTTCCCTGCTCTGGTTTTCCAACAGTTTGAGCTGGATATCGAGCCCAAGGTGTTCCTCAAGCCATCGCGGGTGAGCAGCACTGAGCTGCCCCACAACGACAGCCAGGAGTTCTCGTTTAGTGACGCAGCCACTAAAGGTATGCAGCCTCTGCGGGAGACTGTGTCCGAGTTTGAGATGCTAGCCCGAGCAGGTAATCACACCTTCACTGCTACCTGTGCTCCTCCTTCCTCCCCTCATCATCCTCCCCACATGTCCTGTCCTGGCTCCTTGGGGCACCTGCACAGTGACCTTAAATGTCTTCCCAATGTGTTCACCTGGGGTTAATCCTGTCAGTACTAACAGCGAGCTCTGCCCTGAGGCTGGTGGGAGGCCAGGGGCTGGGGGGAGGCTGGGGTAGAAGATTTGCCAGGCCAAGAGGCTTCAGATCAACCACAGGTGAACGAAGGCTTTTGGCCTGGCTGGTTCCTGCGGTTGATCGGTGTCAGGTATCTCAGGTGAGCCTGAACCCCCTGCTCTGAGCCATTCACTCTCCCCTGCAATCCACAGGGGTCCCCTGGCAGTGACATTCCTTCCAGCATGAGCAGGGTTTGGGCTGTGTTCTGGGTGCTGAGCCAATGCCAAGCACTTGGAGCAGCCAATTTGCTACAATTAATTAATCCCGAAAGCCACCGAGCGGGTTTTGGTGGATTGCGACGCAGCGCTGCTGTTCCGCTCGGATGTTCCCTTGCCTTATCCCGCCCTTTTCCTGCCTGACCTAAGCTGCTCAGGCCTTGTAAACTCCAGAGAGAGATTTAGTAGCTTTGTATTGTTTAAAATGGAATTCCAGCTTTGAAAAACTTCTGTTTCTAGTGGTTAAGGTAGGAAATCTACTAAGGAATATTTATCTTAAAATAAAGATTCAGACTTGGATTCTCTGTGTTTTTCCACAAAATTTGCAAAAGGTTTTCCCCGTTCACCATGCTGTTGTCCCTGTGGAGGCTGGAATTCTTTGCTCTGCAGACAGACTGGGGTTGTGGCTGTGAAGCAGGACGAGACTGGACACTGCCCAGTTCCTTGGTCTTGCAGTGGATTTGCTTGATGCTCATCCAGAGCTCATTAGTCCTGAATTAAAGGTCATTAAGACCAGAGAGCAGTAAATGTTTTTGGTGCAGGACCTTTATTGCTGGTGCCTGGGTTCTGAGGAGAGTCATGTTGTGCAGGGCCGAGGCACTGGTGGGAAGTCCCTTGTTTTGCTGAATGCCTGGTTGGAAACGATCCAGGAAAGGACAGGGAGAGAACAGGCTGTTTCCCAGATTGATTACAAAATTCATATCCTTAAGTCAGTCCCAAATACCTGATTTTATTGTTTTGTCCAGGTTTTCTGTCTTCTAAGTGCAGCAAATTTGATGTTTAGTCAGAATATTTTACCGTGAAAAAATACTTTGTTATACAAAGGAACTAATTGTTTGTTGTTGTTTAAACCCTTGATTTCCTTTTGAGCTTAAAACTGTTTATAATGGAAACAAAAGACAAAACCAACAGCCCAGCTTGTGTTTGCTGCCCAATAAGGGGATCAGGGGATCTCTGTCAGTGCTGGGTCAGGTGTGTCTCTGTTCAGTTCCTGTGTCCCTTTAACTGTCACTGCGGTGCCGGGAGCTGCCTGACAGCTGCCTCCCCCCTCCTGGAGATACACCCTGGCAGTCTGAAAGAGCAGGGATTAAATTGCTTGGCTCTGGCTTAGTGGGAGGTTTTGTCCTTTCAGAGATGATGTAGCAAAAAAAGCATCTCTTTGGAGCCTTTCTTGAAAAAAAAAAAATTAAATAAACCGGGGAAACTTCAGGCACCGCTGGTTTTTGGGAAGGCTGTAATTGCTGCTGCCTTCAGTTCTGACATGTAATTGCAGCAGTGACCTCAGTCCCCTGGGAAGTGCAGGGCTCTTGCCTCTGGAGCGCTTACTTGCTGTTCAGCAGGTGTAAAGTGGATTTTCCTGCTGGTTCCCACACAACGTGGGAAGCAGAAATTGAACAGAGCAAGAGCAAGTGGCTCTGGGCTTGCCAGGCAAAGATGTGGGCAGGTTCTGGGCAGATCCTGGAACTGCTGCCCTGAAACTTCCCCCCAAGTCTCACATTAAGGGCTAATCAAGGGAATGGGCTGCAATTCCAGAGTTTGCATTGATTTATGTTTAATTGGTTGAGGGAAGCCGGGAGCCCTTGTTTGCAACCAGTTCCCTTTTCAAGAACGTGATGGGAGGGAGGAAGGGAACCCAGAGGGGCTGTTTCTTTGCGGTGGCTGTTTGCAGATGTGGGTGTTGAGTCTCCCTATACCTCTCTCCAGTGTGGCCACAGGAAGAGTACATTGTGGAATACTCGCTGGAATACGGCTTCCTGCGCCTGTCCCAGAGCACGCGGCAGCGCCTCAGCATCCCTGTCATGGTGGTGACCCTGGGTGAGTGGGGGGCAGCCCGGGCAGGCAGGGGGCTCTGGGGTGGGTACCTGCAGTGCCGAGACCTCCACACCATCTCTGGGAACTCTCCTGAAGCCGATGGTGCTCACATCTGACGTGGGAGAGCTGTTCCATGCAGCCCGTCTGCCTTTAGTAGGTCACAGCTTTCCAGGAGGAGCCGTCTGAAATGGTGGAGCCTGGTTCAGTGAGCCCTGGTGTCATGCCCAGCACAGTTTTCTCACATGGAGCAGGGAAGAGCTCTCTCCCTGGCTGAAGGCGCTGGAGCTCTGGGCTCAGTGTGGAGCAGCAGCCGTGCAGGGTTAGGGCCTGGTGGCCAGAGCAGCTGTGCAGGTGCTGGGGACAGTGCTCACAGATCTGTGTCACACTCTGAGTGCTGCCGTGCCCCTGTGAGCACCAGCAGGTCATTTCCCTGAACAGTGCCCTCTTCTCCTGCCATTTGCTCCATTAAAACCTGTCCAGGTCAGGAACACAACCTCAGACCTTCTCGTGCCTGTGAACCTCTGTATCTGTCACTGCAGCAGTCAGAGTGGAGCTCATTGCTTCCTCCCACTCAAGCTGAAGCAGAGCTGGGTGGGGGTTAAGCAGTTTTCCTGTGCAGTAATGGGTGAGCCCAGGAGATAGGCCAAGCCTAGAGGGCAAATTCCCTTTGGGTCAGTGCCAGCACAGAGAGCGACAGCCCTGACCATCCTTAAGGGCCGACTGCCATTAGCACTTTGGTGTGGCTGGATCTGTCAGGGGGTGACATTTTCCCTCCTAATCCTGCCAAGTTTGGTTTTACTGCCGCAGCTCCACATGCAAGTGCAGCTCTGCTGGCACAAGTATCCCTTACCTCGTGCCTTTGTGGCTCCAGGTGTGAACAGTGTGAAAGGATTTTTGTGTTCTCTCCAGATCCTACCAGGGATCAGTGCTTTGGTGACAGGTTCAGCCGCCTGCTGCTGGATGAGTTCCTGGGCTACGATGACATCCTGATGTCTAGTGTCAAAGCTTTAGCTGAAAACGAGGAGAACAAAGGTAAGGCCTGGAGGAGTCGCAGCAGCGGCTGCCTGGAGCAGTGGGTGTTTGTTCTGTGGGTGCCTGACTATCATCTTCTGACTATTGATTAATCTGTAATGCAGGGAGCAGCTCCCTGTGTTGTTGTCAAGGACAAAATGAGAGAGGCAGGAGGGGAGAGGTGTCTGGAAATGTGATTTCCTCCCGCCTCACCGCCCTGCATGACAATGAGTGCTGCCCTGAGGATTTGCTCCGAATCCTGTTTCTTTAGCTGGGTTCTCAGTCTGTGGCTTAATCACACTGAGCTTGTGTTTGTGCTTTTCCTCCAGGTTTCCTTCGCAACGTGGTGTCCGGGGAGCACTATCGCTTTGTCAGCATGTGGATGGCCAGGACATCCTACCTGGCAGCCTTCGTCATCATGGTCATCTTCGTAAGTCACCGTGGGCTGGGCAGTGCCTGGTGTTGCAGCAGAGCTCTCATCGGCTTTTAAAGTGTAGTTGGTGGAGGATAAGGCCCTACTCTGGGGCATTTTTTGTTTGTTTGGGTTTTTTTTTTAAATTTCCTGAAGTGCACCAGTGAAATGAACAGGAGAGCTGACTTAGAATGCAGTGTTGTTTGCATTGTCTAAAGGGAGCTGCTAATTTCTAAGTGTCCTTAAAACACTCCAGCTGTCAGCACAGGGTGCAGACATTCGTCCTCTGAGACTTTTAAGAACAGCCCAGACTGATTTGCCAGGCTCGATCAAGATAAACCAAGTGATGATGTGTGAGAGAGGTGTTCTCAGATACACATCAGACAAGATCCCAGGCGATAATTACCCCGTGTTTGTTGTCTTGGGTGGCTGTGGGTGACTGTGTCTTTGTGTGTGGCTGTCCCACCCATTGGGGCAGGTCTGAGCACAATCACACTGTGGGCACTGAGGAGGAACCGAGTGCAGGGAGGAGCGGGATGGAGGACGGGAGAATCGCTGCTCCCAGCTCTGTGGGTTGGCGTGGCCTCAGCGCAAACATTCAGGATTGGTCCCTTTACAAACAAATCCCTTACTGTCTGTTCCCCTGCAGCAGCACAGAGATTAATTGCTGTTTGTGAAGCCCTAATTACTCTTTGGGAAATGGCTCTGCACAGCTCCAGCTAATGAACGTGGGCTGTGCGAGCCCAGGCTTGCCCGGGCCTCTGCCGCAGTGCGATTCCGAGCGACTCCCCACGCCTGTGGGGCTCTAATCTGCCTCCCCTTCTCTCTCCTGTTCCAGACTCTCTCTGTCTCGATGCTGCTGCGCTACTCACACCATCAGATCTTTGTCTTCATTGGTAAGGACTGGCTGAGGGGTCGGGGTTGTGCTGGGCACTGTGCTGCTCTGTTGTAGAGTCACAGCAGGTTTGGGTTGGAAGCACCTTAAGGATCTCTAGTTCCAATTTGGAAGGGTCCTACCTGTAGCTGCACAGGGAATACATCCTCCTGCTCCCTGTCACTGCGCTTGCCAGAGCTTTGCTGTGTCCTGAGAAATACTGGCTGGGGACAGAGGACTCGGCTGCACTGAGCCGGCAGCACTGTGGGGTGGAGGGTTCTGTGGCCCCCCCATCCTCTCCATGCCACAGCATGTTTTCCCTCTTGCAGTTGACCTGTTACAGATGCTGGAGATGAACATGACCATTGCGTTCCCCGCTGCTCCACTCCTCACTGTCATCCTGGCTCTGGTCGGTAAGGACTTGCCTCACTGCTTGTGTCTGCAGCACGTCCCTCTGCGATCTGTGGGAAGTCTAATTCCCTGTTCCGAGCTGGCCGCGGCAGGTGGTTACTGTGGCTGCTCATCACAAGGCGGAAGGCTCTGGAATTTGGTGGCACAGTGAGCTCCATTGTCCTCCTGGGTCCCCAGGAAAAGCAGCAGTTTGTTGGGAAATCACAGAATCCAAAGCTTTGTCTGTCCCTGGAGCTCGTTGCAGACTCGCACTCTGTGGCCATGTTGCATTTGTATAATTTTAATTGAAAAAGCAGCAGAACCCCCCAGAATCTGTCCTAGGGGAGGCAACCTTGGATGTTGCAGGCAGGATGTTCTTGGCCGTAGCTGCTGCCATAAGCAGAGCCCAGTTACCTGCCCTGGGCAGCTGCAGTCACAGCCCTGCTCTGAGGTGACAAAGGACCGTTCCCGTGCCCTGCCATATGCTGATGTCCCCTCTGTCCCCAGGTATGGAGGCCATAATGTCTGAGTTCTTCAATGACACCACGACTGCGTTCTACATCATCCTCATCGTGTGGCTGGCGGACCAGTACGACGCAATCTGCTGCCACACCAACACCAGCAAGAGGCACTGGCTCAGGTAAGGGCTGGCTGTGGCCACAGTCCCTCTGCCTGTCCTCCTGCAGCTGCTCTGGGGCCTTCCCAGCACCCTCAGGCACAACGGCCTCCACTCCTGAGGGTGTTGTCTGTGTGGCTCCTTGGGAGCTGCCCCGCACAGCACAGGGTGCAAAGTGTAATTTCTCCACTTTGGGTTTGGGATTTTGGAATCACCTCGATCTTCCCCAGCCCCTTGTTTTTCCCTGTTCATAAACAGGAAACTCTAATTACCTGTTAATGAGTCTGTGTCACCCCATGTGAAGTGCCCCAGCTCAGGCTGGTGTTGGGAGGAGAAGGGAGCTCATGTTTATCCTGATCTTTCTTTTGCTGCCTTGTCCAGATTCTTCTACCTGTACCACTTTGCCTTCTACGCCTACCACTACCGCTTCAATGGGCAGTACAGCAGCCTGGCACTCGTCACCTCCTGGCTCTTCATCCAGGTGAGTCCTTGCAGGGCTGCTGCACCTTGTGGGGCTTTGTCAAACTTCCTATCAAGCTGGGTTGGAGGAGGGATCCTTATTTATGTAAGAGCTGGAATTAAGCTGGGTTTGGAAATGGAGCAGCAGAATGAGGCTGTGGAGCAGGGGGATGTTTGGATTGCTGGCTCCAGTCCAGCCGTGGGACTGAGAATAACCTGATGCCACATGGGTGTGGGGAAGGATTTCTGTCCTGTCCTTCTGGAATATATCCCAGTGAGGGTCTGCCTTTCAGAGGAGCTGTTCAGGTCTGTGCAGTGAGGATGCTGGCAGAACCAGCTCCAAGCTGATGTCTCCGATATCCTGGATCAAGCATACCTGTTGGGTGTCTCTGGTTGTTGACCTGCTGCAGGGTGGGGACAGGGAGTAGAGGATGGGCCAGAGGAATGCTGTCATCCTTCTTCTCCCAGTCTCTGAAACAGAAAAGTCTGTTGCCTGTTTTCAGAGAGAAACTGTAAAGCAGCTTGCGGTGTCACAGTGGAAGGGATAAACCTTTCCAGACTTGCTGCTAACCTTCTGGCGGTCAGAGCAGCTGGATTCTTCAGGAGAAGTGTGGTTTTCTTGGGATGTGGTGGCCTGTGACCCAGGCCCGGGGTGACTCCTTTTCCTTTTCTCCACCAGCACTCGATGATTTACTTCTTCCACCACTATGAGCTGCCAGCCATCCTGCAGCAGATCCGGATCCAGGAGATGCTGCTGCAGAACCAGCAGGTCGGGCAGGGCACCCAGACCACGCTGCAGGACAACCTCAACAACAACACCACGGCCGCCCCAGTTGAGGCCGGGGGCCGCCGAGCCCCGCTGGCTGCCGGGCCCCCTGGGGAGGGCAGCGGTCCGGCCGCCCTGACCCCCGGTGAGGCCTCCAGCGTCATTGCCGCCGCCGCCTCCGTGGGCAGCGACCTGAACTGGGTGGCCGAGACGGCCGCGATCGTGACAGAGGCCTCGTTTCTGTCCGACCTGAGCACAACCCTCCTGGAGCCCACCGTGGTGCACGAAGCCGTGGCCAACGGGACCCCTCAGGAGGCGGCCACGGCCTCTGGGTTGGTCGCCCGCATCAGGGTCAGCAGCGACCACCCAGAGACGGCCGTGGGCTCCATCACCATCGAGGTCACCTCAACGTCCGTGGTTACTGCAGCAGATGCTCCCCCCGCTGCTGGGGCTGCAACCCCTGCCCCGCTGCAGGAGGGGACGGTCCCCAGTCCCTCCCTTCCCAAGCAGACTGAGGCTCTCGAGGGCTCAGACAGCCGAGCAAAACCCGGTGGCAAGAACTGCATGGGCAGCAGCAGCGTGGCAGAGCCCCTGCCGGCCTCGGGGGGGGACAGTGACCAGGACAGAGGTTTGGAGGACCGGGGGGAGAGCAGCCCCTGCGCAGCACCAGCAGAGAGAACGCCCAGCTCGGAGCCAAGCTCCAGGAACCTGTCCTGAGCCCCGTTCCTATCACTCTGGACTGCCGGGAAGGCATTTGGATTTTGTTTGTTACTATTTCTCACTTCACCATCATCCTTAACCCGTGGATCCTTCTGAGCAGAGCCAGAGCAGCTGGGACAGAGCAGGGCTGCGGTCACCTCCCTCCCCTGGGAAAGGCACGGGGGGCTGTGGGAAGGATGGGGGGTTTGGTCCCCTGGCCGACACAGCTCCGAGGCTCCTGCGAGGCCACTGGTGAACTGGCCACCTGTTCCCACCCTGTCCTGCTCGTGCCCTGGCTTTTCCTGGTCCCCAGTCCCCGGCTTCACCCCTGCAGCTGTGTTTGCAGTCCAGGTGCTGATCCCAGGTGGGAGCTGACCTGGGACAGGCCGCACGTGTGGCAGCTTTGTGGTTAGAGTAGGTGTGGATAGAACAGGCAGAGAGAGTCCAGCCCCTGTGGGAGAGCCACAGAGGCGATTCCTGGTCACCTTTCCTGCTCCTGAGTGGAGGGGGGGCTTTTACCTTCCCCAGGCACGAGGTCTGCCCGGGCTGGGGCACAACCAAAGCAGAAGCTGCAGTTCAGCCCCCTTTTTTCTGTCCCTGAACTTTCCTTGGTGGGCAGGCTGGGAGGTGAAAGGTGCTGTTTGCAGGTGGGAGCTGCCATCCCAGGAGCTGTGAGTGATGCTTGGAGGGAGCCGTGCTGCAGTGGGTGCCTGGAGAGGTGTGGGGCGAGGGCAGCAGCTCTGTCCTGCACAGCTCTGCTCTGGGTGAGGCAGCTGCTTTCCAGTGCCTTGTCCCTCCCGTGGGACACGTCTGTGTTTAGGATCAGCCCCATCCCAGAGGAGAGAGTGGCTCCTCATGCCTGGACTGTTGCATGAGCTGGTTTAGCAAAGAACCAAAACACTAAAGCCAAGACATTTCAGCTGGTTTTCCCCCGTTTCCCTGGCAGTGGAGGTGAGGCTGCCGGAGCCCGACCCCTCTGCCAAGAGGCTGAGCTGGGGGGCTGCCCGTGGACCCCTGCAGAGGGGCCAGATCCATGCCAGGATGTGCTGGAAGGAGGGTTTGTGCGGGGAGGTGGAGCAGAGTGGGGCGGGATGAAGCTCTTTGAGAACTATGGTGGGACAGGGCAGCGGCAGGAGGTGACAGGTGGGCACTTAGCTCTTGGGGACAGCTGGGTCCCTGTACAGGTGTCCCCGAGTTCAGTATTGTCCGAGCAGTGTCTGGAGTCCGTCTCCCTCGGAGGGCTCCGTCTCCCTCGGAGGGCTCCGTGCGTTTCAGTGTTTCTTTGTCAACACGGGGGGCTCAGAACCCCCTCTTCACCCCTCTACCTTTCCCACCTGGCTGCCCCCTTTTTGTTTTTCCCTTTTGCCTGGGGCAGCCGTGGTGCTGCTCCGGGGCAGGGGGGACCCTGCTGTGACCAGCAGGTCAAATCTTGCTGCTGCCAGCGCTCCTGAGAAAGAGCCTCGTGGCCAACTGGCTCCCAGCCTCTGGAGCGCTGGGAATGACCACGGGCTTTTCAGAGGAGTGGGTAGGAGGGGAAGGGGGGGGACACCAAACCAAATGATTTGATGAATGAAGAGTAGAGTTCATTCTATTTAATTAATGTACAAAATGTGTTTGTATATAATAATAAATATTATCTCTTAACAGCTGCTGCGGCGCTGCCCCATGTCCTGCCCACGGCTGTGCTGGGCTGACGTGTGGGAGTCCTGGGGGCAGGGGGGTGCAGCGAGGTGAATGCTCAGTCCTGGAGGTGCCTCCTCCTGCTGTCCTGGCGTGTCACCATCTGTCCCCTTGCCGCGTGCAGGGGCGGTGGCAGGGCACAGGGCCGAGCACCAATCCTGTCCCGGCCATGCTCGGTGATGCTGGGCAGCCTCCGTGCCAGGGGAGAGGCTGCGGGGTTCCGGGTCCTTCCGCAGCCGCCTGCAGTGGGATGGGGAGCTGTTCCTTGTCCTCAGGGGCGAGCAGAGCCCTGAGCCGCAGTCTGTCCCGCTCCCTGTGCAGCGTCTCCATCCCTCACCCTCCGCACGAGGAAGGCTCCGGTTCTGCTTTGCGGTGGCTCTGGGATCAGCCCGGCGTTGCTGCCTCTCCAGAGGGAGGTTCCGGTCTCGGTCTGTCCTCCTGCCCCGTCCGTGTGGGAGCTTCCTCTGCCTCGTCCTAATCGCTGCCGTCCTGCGGCGGGGCTGAGCTGGGCCTGCGGAGGAGGGAGGGAAGGGGGAGGGTTACTCCCAGCCCAGCCTTGGCTGAGTTTGGGATGCAGCTGGAAGAGGAAAAGCAGACTTCGCCTTCCTTCGTCATCTTTATTTCCGTGGTGTAAAACCAGAGCGGGGCCGCGGGGCTGAGCTTTGTCCGGGCACTGCGGGGGCCTCTCACCCTAATTCAACCGCCTCAAAAAGAACCTCCCGGCCCTTCAAACCCCTGCTGCCAGCAGGAGGGACGGGAGGAAGAGACAAAGGCTCAGAGCTGGGGCAGCCCCAGGACATCCCCCCTCCCTTTTTCCTTCCACTCCCTCCCTGAGCCGCAGGAGCGGCTGCCCTGCCCCGCCCCGGCAGAGCAGCGTGTCCTGGGGTGCTTTGGGGGGTCCCTGCTCCCCACCTCACCTCTCCTCCCGGGCTTCCCCGGTGGCCAGCGGGACGGGCAGTGCCCGGCCGCCCTTGGTGGTGCCCAGCACGGACACCAGCTCGCTCTTCCTCAGCAGCGCCGCGCGCAGCTGGTCCCGCATCTCCTGGATCTTCTCCTCCAGCTCCCGGAGCTCGTTCTCCCCGGCCTCTCTGTCCAGGGGCTGCGGCGGCCGCCCGTTCCCGGGGTGCCACGGGGACCCCTCGGTCTCAGACGGGGCTTTGTCCAGCTGGAAGCGCACCCGCCGGGCCTCCTTCCGCAGGGCGCTCCAGGGCTGTGCTGCCGCCGCTGCCGACCTCGGCTGGGGCTCGCACCTGTGTGGGGAGGGTGAAAGGGCTAATTTGGGTCCCTCTGCAGCCCTCCAGAACTTTGGGTGTCCACAGGGAGGAGGAGGAGCGCGGGGCAGGCTCCCAGCCCCAGCTCTACCTCTTCTCTAAATTCAGCTGCTGGCTTTTCCGCTCCTCTGTGCCCATGTTCAGAGCCCGATGGATTTTCTGTGAGGAACAAGGAAAGAGTGAGTTGGGGGATGATGGTCTGGGGTTAACAGACCAGGGGTTAATTGTAGGGTGATGGTCTGGGGGTGATGGTTCAGGGGTTAACCAGGGATTGGTGGTCCAGGGCTGGAGGAGGGGAGAGATGGTGCAATTCAAGAGGGAGCAGCGACATGGGGTTGGGGTCTTTGGGGCGCTGTGTGAGCCCCTTCCCCCTGGCCCTACCTGGCTCGTGTGCAGCCAGTAGTTGAATTTCTTCTTGCGCCGGATGCGGGGCAGGACGAGGCGGTAGAAGACGTGCTCACCCAGCGAGGTGAGCAGGGAGCCGCTCAGCCCGATGCACAGCAGCACGAACAGCCCCGAGAAGTGGTAGATGCCCATCTGCAGGGTCTGCGGGCAGCAGGGGGTGTGGGCTGGGCTGTGGGGGGTGTCAGACCCCAGAGCCCCTCCCGGCCGAGGTGCCGCCGCACCTCAGTGACGGCGAAGACGCGTTTGCCGCAGGGCACCATCTTGTACCACTTGTCGTGCAGGAGGTCGATGAACCCCGAGGACTTGTAGCGGCTGATGAACTCAGAGACGTTGGAGGTCAGCGGCGAGTTCTGGGGGAGGCCAATGCCGTAGCCTGGCCCCAGTGAGGGGGGAGAGAGGGGCAGTGCTGGGACGGGGGTGCAGCCCCCAGTGCCCACCACGGAGGGGGCACCTCCTCACTCTGCGTGGTTGTGGCAGGGCATGCACAACCCCAGCCCGAGCACACACACACACACACAGAACCCCCTTCCCACCACAGCCCCCCAAACCTTCGATGGCGAAGGGTTTGCCCACAGTGAGCAGTTTGCAGTCGGAGTCGATGGAGACCTCGTAGTCCAGCAGTGACTTGTCCATGATGAAGGCGTTGAGCTTGGCGGGCTCTGTCCTGTACCAGCATGGGGGGATGCTCACGGAGGGGCTGCTCCCCCCTGCCCAGCGTCCCCCTGGCCTGGCACCCCTCCCAGAGATGGGGGGACTCATGTGTGCACAGAGTGAGGGGTGCACAGGCTCCAGGGCTGGGACAAAAGATGCCCTGGGAGGGGTAAAAGGTGTAGAGGATCCCCCCCCCATGCTCTCCCTGCCCCTCACTTGAGCATGGTGACGCCGTCGGGGGTGGTGGGGACGTTGTAGCGCCGCATGTACTCGTGCATCTCGGGGAAGCTCTTCTTGATGTACTCCTCGGCACTGCTCTCCCACACTGTACCGAAGCGGAAACCCTGTGAGGGGTGATGGAGCTGGAAGGAGGCACCAGAGCATCAGCACCCCTGGCCCCAGGAATGTGTCCCCACTCCCTGGGGATGTGTCCCCAGCCCTGAGCCCCAGGCAGGGTGTCTGGGCAGCCCCAGAGGTGCAGCAGCTCTTGGGGGTGTCTGGGAAAGAGTTTTCCCCAAGAGCAGCCTCAGCGTGAACTCAGCCCTCTTCCCCCTGCCCTGGAGCTGAGACTGGGATTAAACACCGGTGGGATGCACACACAAAGCTTTCTGGGGCTCTCAAAAATGCCCTCCACTCCTAAAAGGGCCAAGATGCAGGACTGGGGCTGGAAAAACCAGCCCACCCCAGCAGGGAAGACAAAGAAGGACAGGACCCCCCTCACCCCCTTCCCTGGACTTCAGCCCTCTCTCAGCCCGTCTGAAGCAGCCAGACGCTTGCCCACCTTTGGATCGTGGATGCCTGAGAGCTCCTCGAAGGTCTTGTCCCCCACCATGACGGCCGCCAGGTTGGCTGTGTAGCTGGAGAGCACCAGGAGGCAGAAGATGGCCCAGAGGTTCATGAGGAAGCGGCCGGTGCAGCACTTGGGCGTCTTGCTGGAGACAGTGCGCCCAAAGAGGATGGCATAGCAGAGGTTGAGGGCTGAGGAGTAGGAGAAGATCTTCATGCGGTTGCGGCCGTGGGGGGTCATTCCGTAGGGGCTCTTCCACTCGTAGAGGGTGAGGAAGAGTGCGGTCATGTGCAGCGCCACGAAGATGCCCACCCACATGGTCCAGTGCAGGGGCCACATGAAGGCCCCGATGGGCGACGCCGTGTCCTTGGTCCTCACCAGGATGCCCAGGCTGGTGGAGAAGAAGGGGCTGGTGAAGTCGATGACTTTGCTCCGCGCTGAGTTGATGCTGAAGGAGGTGACGGCCATGTGGGCTGTGCCACTGAGCAGGTCCCCCACCAGCCCCGTCCAGCGCCCGTTCTTCCAGGCGCCGTATTTCCCATCGCCCACGATGTAGAGCTCGAAATCAAAGGCCATGTCCTCGGCCAGCTTCTCCAGCAGGTCGATGCAGTACCCGTAGCAACATTTCTTGTACACCCTTGGCACGGAGCCGTTGCCGATCTTCTCAAAGAGGGCGTCCAGCACGGCCGAGTCGTTTGTGCCGGGGTCCAGGCAGAGCTGCCCGGCCGGGCAGTTTCCTTCCTCATCCACCTCCCTGGTGAAGACGAAGGGGTGCTCCACCAGCGTCACCACCCGCAGCCGTGTGCGAGTCCCCCCGGCCGCCTCGCTGGGGCTCTGGCGCTGCCGCTGGCTCTGCCACACGCCCTCCTCCAGCTCCAGCTTGCCATGGCTCCAGGTGCCCACTGTCACCCAGGTGGGGACCCCCTGCGAGTCCCTGCGCAGACTCCAGACGCGGAACTGCTGCTCCGGCCTCACCAGCGCCGTGTTCTCCGCACACACCAGCCCCGTCTGGCCATGGAAGGATGTGTTGGCCAGGAACCTGCCAAAGAAAGAGTTTCACAGCTCCAGAGTCTCAGGTCAGCTGGGACCAAGGGATGAGGCTGGGACCTGGGAGCGGGATGTGCCTGACTCAGGCAGGGACAAGGTCAAGGAGGAGCAGCAGGATCCAGCCCCGCTGCGCTGCCCCGCAGCTCGCTGTGCTGCCAGGGCCAAGTGTTATTAATATTTATAGAGTGACCCTGCTCAGGCAGTGTTAAGGAAATCTAAAGTGACACATCCCCCCCTGTGCAGGGCTAACCATGTCCTGGGGGGCTGAGCCCCACAGTGGTGGCTGCACACACTGGGGACAGCGCTGCACTGAGCCCAGGAGTCCCCTGGCTCTGCCCTTGTCCCATCCCAGGTCTGGGGCAGAGCCCCCCCCATGCACCCCAACACCACAGAGCCGAGATGGGGGAAAAGGGGCACCCCCAGCACCCCCTTACCGGGTGAGGAGGAGCCCCGGGGACTCGCCGGCTGCCCGGTGCCTCTCATTGCAGTTGCCCGTGGTCTGCAGGAGTGCAGGGTCAGGGTGGCCGCGGGCGGCGTTGGCAATGGCCTGGGACACCAGTCCCACCATGTCCTGCACGAAGAGCTCCAGCGGTGGCCGGCTTACCTCCCCGAAGGCCAGAAGCCCCGGGGGCAGCCCTTCGGTCTGCAGCTCAGTGGCGCTGAGCGGGAAGCCCAGAATCCAGTGGAATTCCTGCGGTGGCAGCCCCAACTCCTCGGCCGCCTGGAAGATGAGCCGAGCACGGTGCAGGTCACAGCCCAGCACAAGCACCGGGCTGGAGAGGGTCCTGAGGCGCTCCCCGTGCTGCTGCAGGTAGCGGGTGGCCCTGGCCTCATCCAGGTAGCCCAGGTCCAGGACAGAGCGGAGGAAGAGGTGGGAGCGCTGGGCCCAGAGGTCGAGGAAGCTGTCGATGTCCCAGGGGTGGCAGAGCACCAGGCTGGTCTCCTGCCAGTCGTTGGCCTGCAGGATGCTCACCAGCACATCCACCAGCATCTCCGGTGAGCTCTGCCGGTCCATGTGGAAGTGGAAGGGGCTCTGCCAACACAACAGGGGTTGTGGCTGTGCCCCTGCCCGCGGGAAGAGCCCAGAGGCAGCACCAGACATGGGCCCACCCGCCCTGAGGGTATCTCACACTCCCTGCCCAGTTCCTCTCTGGGATCAACTGTCAGGACACATCCCAGAGCCCTTCTGGAGACAGAATGGAGTGGGGATTGGGACTGCGGGCTGTGGGGCTTCCAGAGAAACTCTGGGAATACCTTGGAGTGGGAGCTGGAATTGGGTCTGGGATAGAGCCGGGCAAGGGGCCAGGAGAGAGCTGAGATGGGAGCTGGGATAGAGCCAGGATAGGGCTGGCATGAGGGCCAAGAGGGGGCTGGAATTGAGCTGCGATGGGAGACAGAGAGAGCCAGGATGGGGCCCAGGATGAGGCTGAGGTAGAGGCAGGATGGAGGTGGGAATGAGGATGGGATGGGGCCAGGGTAGCAGAGAAGAGAGGGAGAACAGAGCCGGGATGGAGCCCGGAGGTAGTTGGGATGCAGCAAGGATGCGTGTTTGGGATGAATTCGGAATTGGAGCTGGAATCGGAGCCAGAATCGGGATCGGGATCGGAGGCACGACTGAGCCGGGAAAAGGACCCGCGGAACAGAGCCGGTATGGAGTCGAGACGGGGATCGGGATAGAGCTGGTGTGGATCCGGGACGGGGATCAGGACAGCAGCACGGACGGAGCCGGCGAGCAGGGACGGGAGCGGGGACGGGAGCTGCGTCCCCGTGCAGTGCCGGCGCTGCGGGTCTCACCTGCGCTCGGAAAGGCAGCGGCCAGCGGGTGTCCAGGATGCTGACGAAGGGGACCTGGAGGGCGGCGGCGAGGAAGTCGAGCTGGAGCAGCTCCCGGCGGGAGCGGGGCAGCGCCAGGACG
>VYZT01014020.1:10009-27900 GCA_013400735.1 Pomatostomus ruficeps
AATTATCTTTGCACTTCAGAAAATGAGGACAAAAAGATCCTTTAGGGTATCTAACTGATAAAAATCAGAAGAGGAATATATTCTGTTATGCAAAATAAACATTTTCTTTGCAACATACACTAAAAATTAAAATTGCAGAATACAATTGTTTTAGAAGAGTCTTAAGGTATCTTATTCAAATAAGAGTCATGGTCAATACACAAAACTTGCATGTTCCAGGGGTTTTGGAGGTCAGATTCTGCTACCTTTATGCAGGTCAAATGTTACATTCACTTGCAGTTAGTAAGTCTCAATAATAAGAGACTTAAGTCAAATTTGGATTTACATTTTGTAATGCAGTCATACATTTTCATGTGAACCCCACATGTAGATGAGAGATTCTTTTTAGTGGAGAAAGTGACAATATTAATTTGAGGACAGGATAGCAAACCTGTGTGATCATCCTCATTTCTTCAGCTGCCTTGCATTTAATCTATTTTTTATCTTTTATGTTCTCAGGGTGCAGAAGGTGAAGGTGAGGATGGAAAAGCATATCAGGCAAAATGTGGATAGAGTCAGCAGTAAAAGGAAAAAATGCATGCTGTCCTCTACTGTGCAAAGCAAGCATAATCACTGACACAAAAAAGTTTGCACTTCTGGAAGGAAAAAAATAACCAAGAAAAATCCTTCACAAAACACAAGAAAAAAATCTGAAAAATAATAGATATTGCTTTCCATTTTGTGACATAAATTATGATTAACTTTGATTTGAACAAATTATGCCAATACATTTGCCTGGTCTGTAATTTGCATTCTGTAGGTCTTCATTATATATTTTAAACTGAGTACTGTCCATTTTCTGAGACAATCTATGCCATGATCACAACAAAATGGCAACAGATTTTTAAATATACAAATATTACTTTAGTTCAAAAGCACAGTAAATGAAACAAATTCTTTTGAACTTTAAATGATAAATTAATCAATACACATATATAGTACTTCTAGTGTTCCTGTATTCAATAGATGCAACTATGTATGTATGTACAACTGTGCATACTGTTTGCAAGACTTTATTAATGAAATACATTGAAAATCTGACCAATCTACATTTAGTGGAAGCTCTGATTTGCTGGGGAAGAAGTGCCACCATTCACAAGGATACTGCTTTTAGAAGATGAGATGCTAGAAACAGGGTGTTAGAAATCAGCTTCACTGTGTGTTAGGAAGCAAGGGAGAGATAGGAATAGGAAAGCTTTTGTCTGCACTTGAGAGAGGGAGAGGGGGTTGTCACTGCCACTGGCAGACACATGGGAGGCAGCCAGTGCACAGCCAGTGTTACAGCCATCTAGTAAAACCCAGGTGCTTCTGAATTGTCAAAGAAGCACCACAACTTCTTCCTGGCTCCTTATCCCATTGACCTTCAGCTTCTGTTGCTCCTGGAAGCAGCAGAGGACTTGACCAGGTTAAGGATAGACAGGGAGAATCTCTGGCTTCCTGCAAGGAAATGAGTGTGGCCACAGCTGCACTACTTGCCTGCTGGTCACAGTGGGGCTGGATAGCCATGGCTGTGTAGCACTGCAAACCCTCTAGGCAAAATCTGTTTCCTTAAATGCTGTGTTAAATGACAAGATTTGATATAGTGCAAAATACCCACTGTAAGCATAATTATGAGAGTCCCATGAAAAACACAGGTCACTGAACACTTATTCCTTAATTTTTCCATGGGTTTTTCAAGGCATTTCAGAAGAACAAAGTGTTAAGAAGAGATTTCAAACAGAGCAGTGAGATGGCTTTTTATATATTTATTAAGGGAAAAAGGCACAAGGTGGGAAAAGTATGAAGGCTCTACAATCCCAGAGTATTAGCATTTGATGTTAATATTCATCCTATTATGCAGAAATGCAAAATTAGACTTAAACTCCTGGTTAAGAATTCTCTGAGACTTCTACAAAGATAGTGAAATGAAAAACCTTCTGATAAAGATGATACATAGCTGTCACACATTTTAATGATTATTTATTAAAACAGCAGTACAGGTCTAATAATAATTGAACTGAATGTAATTTCAGAAAATACCAGTTAAATCATCCATAATGCATATGGACAAAATTACTTAATTTGGCTGTTGTGTACCTCACTTACATCCCTTCTGCCTGTGAGGGGGGTAAAATGACATGCTATAATATTCAGTTCCTCTTCATGCCTTCTTTGCCTTGAAATTCATGGTAATTATAATGAAAAAAGGTTTCTGAACAAACCCAGTTTCATAAGGACTCAATAGAGGTACAAACATCACTCTCACTTCAGGTTTTCCTCTTTTACCATAACATTCCACTTACTCGTATTACATAGAGAAACATATGCAAAGGCTAAAGAGACAGAGCACTAGGTGTGTGCAGATGCTGAGAAGTAGGAAGCACCTTCCTTTTTGGAAAGTACCTAGAGGGGACTTGGATATAAAAGCTTCTCTGCTTAAGGGAATTTGAGTATACCTCTATTCTGGCAGTAAAGTGGTCAAGTAATTAAATTATAGTCTGTACCTGAATCTGGGAATACAATTCTCTCCTATTGCTGGTGCTGTAGGTTAAATCTGAGGAGCCAAAATCCCATTTTTCAGGTGTTTGGCTGTGAATTGCTCTCAGTCTATCCTGTTGAAGAAAATTCACCTTGTGTAGTACACTGAAATATTTATTGTGAGTAATTCTGTGGCCTGGTTAGGACATTTAAAAAAAAAAAAAAAGAGACCTACTTTCTGTTTGGTTCATATGAACAACAAATGTCCTTGCATAATTAATATTTAATTTACTACCCTCACCTGAGAAGTGAGTGATCTTAAATCTCACCCCTAGTTCAGTGCATGTTTAATTAGGTATGCAAAGTGAAATTGCCCTGGTAAAAAAGAATAAAGCTCCTTCTCTTTGAACCAGTGGTTTGGATTATCTTTCTGAAAGGGTCTACCAATTCAGATGGGTCAAAGGTGCAAACTAAATCAAGATGTCTGACTTTTGGTGCGCTGTATTTTCTTCAGCATTAAGATATTATTTACACTAGGATTTTGTCTTCAGATCAGATGTGCATTTTTCAAGTGAGCCACCCAGTCACCTCTAGTTCCTGTACATTGGTTCACAGCAAAATACAAAGCCTGTGTTCCAGCTGCACACAGGAAGTCAGTTCAGAGGGTCAGAACCACATCAGTCTGAAGCAGCAACCCCTGAAAGTCATATAGAATAAATGCAAAGCCCTTACTGCTTTTTCTCTCTACAAATTTGCAGTAACTGGACTGCACTTCTTCCTAATGCAGGCAGAGCCTTAACTTCACCTTTGCTGCAAGAGTGATTTTCTTTTTCAGTGACTTCACCCTACATATGAATCATTTAGAAGAGACCGAACCCACAAATTCTGACATTTCCACTGGTTCTAAGAATGAAAATACTGCATTTATTTAAATTGTAGCATGCGTTTGCTGCATTTGCAGATTCAATTTGCCCCATAAAAAGTTCACATGCATATTTGCAGCCCCAGTTGAATTATAATTCTATGCACAAACATTTGCACCTGTACTATATATTAGGAATAAAAATCAGGAAACTATCTGGATTGACACTAATTATCAGTATAAAAGAGCATAATGTGCAGGTCCAACCACCTTTTTATGATAAGGGATAGGAAGGCTGACAATACAGGGTTTAAACTTCTTTAGAGAATGCAAAATCTTTCCTTAAAAAATTCCTGGATATGATCATCTGGGACATGCTTAATGATTGTGAGCTGTTGACTAATCATAGACTGCCAAAAATATGGTTTGGAATTGTTTGTGCAAAACATTTTCTCAGATAATTCTCTTCTAATGTGGAGACGATTTCTGTCTTGATCATTGATAAGAGGCACTAGCTGCTGGGTTTTCTATTAGTGATATTCCTACACATGATATTACTTTTATTAACTGTACCACCACTACTATATTTTGGGGTTCAAGCCATGGACTGCAGCCATCTCCAAAAAGATATGAAACTAAGCAAGTAGAGAATGAATTACTTACATCAGCTACAAATGCACCATTCACCCAAATGCTGCAACCAATTAATTTCAAAAACTATTCTAATGAATGGTATTCATACTTCTAAAATGCACCAGTGTGGAACCTGCCAACTTCTTTCCAGAACAGTCTTTGATATGAGACAACATTAAACATGCAGAGGCTTTGAAGAAGCAAGTTCAGAAAAACATTGGGAGTATTAGAAGTAGTTTGAAATATGAATGTGCAGATATGTCTTTATGGAAAATTCATGCAAATTATTTCTGGATTTCTTGACTTCATTTTTTCCCCTCTAAGATATTAACTATTTTAATATAGCCTTCTTGCTGAATTATAAACAGGACTCATTTTTGCTGAGTATTTATTTCTTTGGCTCCTACTTTTAGCACAGCTGAGCTTTACTTTATTTTAAGCAATCTTTTTTACTTCAAATCTCACACACAGTGCACTCTTCTGCATGATCTGAATAGATTTAATTGTACTTTATTGGGGCTGATATTGAGTAAATGTAAATTTAGACCAAAAAAAGGAAGGACTAGAGTAAAATATTGGCCAAATTGCATCCTAAAGGATAACCATATACTTGGTTAACAGAATGTATTTTCAATTTTCACTTTCATCTCTTCACACTGGTGAAACTGTGGGATATTCCCTGAAGTTTCTTTCTTGCCAAATAGTGTACTCTCACAGACTGATACATTAGCCAGTTGATTCTGATTAAATAGATTGCATTTTGAATGCACATGAAAGAAATACATTTTTAGTTGCTTATTCATAAGGTTGAATATTGTGATCGGTATTCACAATATAAGAATATGTCCTGATAGTATAAAATACTTCGTAATGATGCTGCATTTAAGTCCTTTGTAACCTTTACAGATAAACATCTCACCTATCCAATGTTGTGGTTTTAGTAGAGGGGAGGGGGCCATAAATATGGCTCCTGTGAGAAGTTTCTAGAATTCTTCACCATTTCCAGCAGAGCCAATCTCTAATGGCTCTGAAGATGATGAACATGCCACTGGCCAAGTCTGGGCCAATTAGAAAGGTTGGTTACGCCTCTGTGATGACATATTTAAGGAAAAATCAAAACAAAATGTGCACGCAGCTGCTTTTAGTTAGAGAAGGAGGAGGATGTGAGAACATGTGAGGGAAAACAGCATGGAGGCACCAAGGTCAGTGGAGAAGGAGGGAGAGGAGGTGCCCCAGGCTCGGGAGCTGAGATTCCTCTGCAGGCCGTGGTGAGCCCATGGTGAGGCGGGGTGTCCCCCCTGCAGTCCATGGGGTCCATGAGGGATGCAGAGATCCACCCACAGTCCATGGGTGAGGTGCCAACATTAGAGCGGAGAGATGTCAGAAGCTGCAGCAGCCATGGATGCCAGAAGAAGCTGCAGGAGCTGTAAATGCCAAGAGAAGCTGTAGCAGGTGCCGCCCAGTGAGAGACAGAGACTGAGATAAAAGTCCTGCAGTTTATGGAAGAGGTGACCACCCTGGAGTGGGTGGATGTCAGAAGAAACTGCAGTCCAGGTGGGAGACCCGGTTGGAGAGAGAGGGGCCCCCTGCTTCCATGCTGGAGCAGTTTGTCCTTGGAGGACTGCATTCCATGGACAAGAAAAACCACGCCACAGAGGTTCACAGAGAACTGTCTTTCGTAGGAAGGACCCCATGGCAAAAGCAGAGGAAAAAACTCCTCTCCCTAAGCAGGGAAAGAAGATCTTGGAAACAGACTGAACTGAACCCCCACACCCTGCCCCCCTTGCACTGTTGGTAGGAGGGAGGGAGGGGTGGGGAGTAAAAAGAAGGGTGTTTTTTAAAGGTTTCGTTTATTTCTCATATCCTCCTTCTAACTCAAGTAGTAATAAATGTCACTTTGCAACTTTAAGCTGAGCCTGGTTTGTCCTTGGAGCATTTTCTCCTGGTTCCTTGTCTCAACTCATAGACCTCTGAGTTAATTCCCTCAGGTTTTTTTTTACCCCCTCTCCTTCCCTCCTCTGCCCAGCTGTGGCAGGGGAGGGAATGAGTGAGCGGCTGCCGTGGGTGCCTGGCACTTAGCCAGGATCAAAACCACGACAGTGAGATACTAAAATCCTTTCTCCTGATTCTAGCAACTGTTTCCATGTAATAATATTGAAGGAGCTCTATGGGTTTTTATGTGAATTGAGTGACAATATTGTTGAAGAGAGCAATGGTCCAGCTCTCAATGGGCAATGAAGGTGAAGTCATGGGCCATCATAACCAGGGAACCACATTACAGTCCCTTAAAATAATTTATAGAAAAGAAAGACTTGGAAACAAGCATTTAAGGCATTCAATACCTGGTAAAATCTAAGATGTGCATAATTTAAAAAAATATCACTTGAATTTCTGGGATATGTACATGTAACTATGACATAATCAAACTTGTCCCTTGTGAGTGAAACTCATCTGTTATCCTCTCGTCTATCTTGTATTTATGCCTTTTTCACAAATGCCTCTATATTTTGCCCTTATTAATTCATGAACTTCTAAGTCATTTTATTCATATGTGCTTGGATGACAGTGTGTGTACAACTCTTTTGTTAGAAAAGAGCAGGCAGAGAACACAGAATACTTACCAGATTTCTCTTTTGGTGCACCTGAAAACAGAGATTCTCCTACTAGTAGTGTCCATGCTGTTTCATGAAGAGATGAAACATCTCCAGGAGCGTATTTTGCATTTCTGTTAGCAGTTAAAATTGTTAGTTCTGAGAACATCTTTAATATCAGTTTGAGATAAAGAAATATGCCTAAATTTAGCTGTCGAAGTATCCATTTCTGTGAAGGCAAAAAAAAAAATTCCGATGAGAAAAAAAATGAGATACACTAAAAAGGGCAATGGCCAAACAACAAAAATGAGGCATAAAAATAACAATGTCCCCCGCCCTCACTTTGTGTGAAGTCTTACAACAGTTCAGAAAATTATTTTAGTGAATTTCAAAATGTCATCCTAAGATTGATAGAAGGTTATAAGATGGCAATGAAAATATACAAGATCCGAAGAGTTCAGCATCAGGGAATAGGGATGTACTACCTGATGTTGGTCACAAAGGAAAAGTACATCAACGATAGAAGGAAGCTTAGACAGAGAAGGCAGTTCAAGATTATATTTTTCTGGTTTCCCTGAAGAGCTCTCTAGAGAATATCAGTAGATTTACTGGATTCAGTAACATGGCTTCTTGATGGCTGATAGGGAAAAAAATTATTGTCAAAGAGATTCTGGTTTTATTGTGTGAGAATGTTTGCAGCTAGCTGGACACCTGGTGTTTGCCCTCAAGAGTTTTCATTGTGAGTGAAAAATCACATCTAAAAAGTTATGGATGCCTTTGAAAATCATTCCTTGTATCTATGACTGCCCTCTGTATGGATTTTACCTTTCACAAAAGCTTTGGGGGTGATGTGTGGCCACAGCAGTGCATCAGGCAAAACCAAGTTTTCCTGCAGTTCAGGTGTTTTAAAGGGCTCTTACCATGTTATAGCCCACTGTCTGCAGCTGGATGCTGGATTAATTTCAGGCATTTTAGCTGACATCCTTGAAATTAATGGGAATTTTTCCTAATTCTCATCTTTGAACCATGCTGTCAAAACATCTTTTAAAAGTTGTCAGACCCTCAGGGACACAGAATTTCTGAAAGAAGTAGCATTAGTAATAAAGCAACACAGAAAACATTTGAGAGTGTAGAGAACCGACTAAAAGAGATTTTCTGGTTTGGATCTCAGTAGGCACAATACAGTACATTTTATGACTGAAGATAATTATAGAATATTTGTGTGATTAAGTTTTCAATTTTCATATCAAATCAAAAAGAAGTATTTTGAATTGTTTCTTCTTTGGGCTGACTTTCCTTTGAAGTTGTGTTTTCCCTAGCATTGATAAAAATGACATTGAATGAAAAAGGCTTGTGCTAAGTTGCATTTCTGCAAAGCATTTAGTTTCCAAATACAATATTTATTTTAAATAGATGTTTTAAATATCAAATATTGTGTTTTATCATATGGTGTGAAAACTTATCTAAACATTCACAAAGGAGTACAGAGATGATGGCAGATGGAGCAGCTCAAACATCTCCGTGCCCCAGCTTCCCACCCTAGGGAGTCATCAGCCCATTACAGCCCTGTCTCTGCAATCCCAGAGGAGCATAGGACAAGTGGGAACCCAAGCTAAGGGCTGTCTCAGGAAAGGCTCAGCCCCAGTGTCCAGATATGACACTCATCACAATAGGCCAAGAGGAGGAGCTCCATATTGCCTTCCAGACCACGGACTTGCTGCCTAGAGGTGTTGAATGTGTTATGGGATGCTGGGGAAGGGTGTTTTGGGATTGCAGAAGTCTTACCATGGGATGTTTGGGGAAGAAACCAGAGGTGGAGAAGGGGATGGATTCAGCTGATCTGAGGAGAAACAACTGTGGGGAAATAAAGGTGCAAGGGGACAAAGAGAGCTGGAGGTGTGTAAAGAGCAGCTTGTCTGGCCATGCCCCCTCAAGGGTTGTAAAGGCTCGTGGGTGGGTGGTGTCAGCCCAGGCCGAGGGTGGGTCATTGTGCCAGCAGTTGGGAGGGACTGTATGTCTGGGGGCCAGTGACCAGAGAGCCCTCAGTGAGTGATGTCCTGTGCCAGCCACAGGTGGGCCCAGGGCCAGAGCATGTCGGGCTGCAGTGCAGCACTGGGAGCCAGTGCAGGCATGTGAGTGTGTGGTGCTGCTGGGGACTCCTGTGAACAGGGGAGTGTCAGTCAGCTCTGTACATGCTACATGTGTGTGTGTGTAGGTCTGAGCCTGAGCACCAGCAAGCAGAGTGGGGCTGTGGTCCCACAGATTCACATGACCAGGAGCTAGCAACTGGGGAGGCTGGGATCCAGGAGCTGTTACTGGGTAGACTGAGTGTCTGAGCCCAGCTGTGGGAGGGAGCCACACTGCACCTGTGCGTAGGTGTGTACTCACCTGTGAGTATGTGTATTCCCACCTGTGAACCTCCATCCTGCTCAGTCAGAGAGGGGAAACAGGATTAGGCTGTTGGTGCTGCCTGTGGCTGTGCAAGTGCTGTGTGTCTGTTGGGGTTAACCTATGTTGACAAGTATATACGCATCCTAACACCATGTATTATATGTATGAGTTCTCGTATGATCAGGCAATGGATATCTCTAGGTAACATCTATGCTTGGCAAGATAAACCAAAAGGTGTTTTGCTTCTCCCGCCATTGAGTATTTAGGAATAAATTTTGAAATTATCAGAATTCATGTGTTTCTTCCAGGACATGTGACTGTAACCCCAAACAGAGAGATTTTTTGTCAAAGAACCTCATTTGTACAATTTACTAGCTGACTGAATAAATAGAAAGCTGAATAAAGATAGGCTGGACTGCAAAGTACGCAATTGCAGCTATGGGATCCCCCACTTGAATTAACAGATAGGTTTGGCACAGACAGTGCCATAAACAATTAAATCAGTAGTGGCAGGAGTCCCTTAGAATCCTAGATGCCAAACTACTGTTTAATTTCATTTGGGATCCTTGAGATTCAATGCATATTATTGTGATGGTGGCCCAGGCTGCGGCAATAACATCATCTGATCCGCCTGGGCAGCTGACCCAGCCCGCTTTCAGTATTTGGGTTAACAAAGAAATCAAACGGAATGATTCCTCCCCTCAGGACAGTGATCCTGAGGGGGATTGGGAAGGCAAGGCTGGGGAATTCCCCAATTCTCCTGCCTTTTAGTGTGTCAGTCAAAGTTTCTGTTCCTCCCCTCTCCCCCTGGGGAGATTTCCATACGTATTAAATTATTATAATATTTATAAATTGCTAGAAAGTTCTGTGTTCTTTGTGTTTCCATTGGTTCATTTAAATATACCCCTCCCCTTATTTTCCCTCACTGGACACTTATGATTGTGTAATCTTTCCCTATTGGTTTATTTCTGGTTCCACCCATCGTACCTCCCCTTTCTACTTTCGATAAAACCGATGTGCAACAACCCTCTGTGGGTCTTGGTACCCCTGTATCTTTTTCGTCCGTTAGTCTTGCCCTTGTGCGTGGTAATAAAGGAGCTTGGGTACTGTTGCCTTGAGTCCCTTCTTCACTCCTTTGCCTCTGCCTCGCTACTGTTACAGTGGCTGCTTGCTCTCCCTGCTACGTAGCTGACAGGTTCAGCAGAAGAGATAGACGAAGAGCTACATTGCCCGCAGCTGGTCTATCTGGCCAAGCGCTTCCCATCACTTGCAGGTAACCGGGCAGCCTAGTGGTCAGCGACATATTATAGCTTATTTTAATTTATTTCTTAATTTTCCAGTGTTTGCTTTCAGTCTTAGGTAGTTTAAAAAAAGACTCAAAATTCGTAACAAAAATTGTCTGTGACTTCGCAGTCTGAAATTTTCCTGATGGAGACTGTCTTGACTTTAAAACAAGCTCTGTTTTCAAATTCCAGTTATTCAGGCTAAATGGGCTGTCTTTGACAGCTGATTAAAATATGTAAGTATTATAATTTTTACTCTTCACTATTGTGAAGAGGGGTGTTAATGGACTTTTTTCCTTTATTAGTAAATTTTCATGACAGTTTTGCAAAACAAATGTAAATTAAAAGCCTAATATTAAATCACAGCCACAAATCCCTTCAATTCTATTAAGTAAAATAATTATAAATTTTTAAATAATAATGAAATATAGTAATATATAATATAAATAAAATATGTGATAAACAATAATTAAAATAATAATAAAGATAATTCTAAATAATAATTATACCTTTTAGTAGCAAAAAACCCCTTGTCATATGACAGCATAACCTTTTACTTAGTTATCATTGGCTAGCTACCGTGATAATTGTCTTCATTTGCACAATTTACACTACCTAAATGGATACTTTAAGGCATATCAAATCACATGCCTAGTGAGCTCATCTTTGATGATCTGATAATACATACTTCCTGTCCTTTAGGGAAATATATGCTAATACATATTTATCACATTTTGTGATTATAGTAAATAGCGACTCTATTTTCATTACAAAGTCACCAAGTCTGAGGTCTTACTTGAAACACCAGAACAAATCAAACTTGGAGACATTGTGGTGCAATGATTTTTGGTAGACAGACACTGCCAATCTCCAATAACAGACATTTGCAAATAAACAAGCCAACAGAAAACCCAGTGAGTGATTGTCACTGCTTACCTTCCCTTACAGTGATGAGATTTGGGTTTTTCAAATTTTCCCAGTTCCTAGGCTCTGGTGCAAGGAATACAAGCAGGCTGAGAAAGCAGCTGTGCCATGTAAGCCTCCAAGGAGCCACAGTGGAAAGTACAAGGGAAAGAACAAATGAACAATAAGGTGCCATGAAACCCTGTGGCTGGACACCCAGAGGGACTACTCCTCTGAAGCAAAACTGTTATTGCCTCAGGCTCAAAGCAAAACAGAATCATTGAAGTCAGGTGGCATGACAGGCTGCAACTGTAATTTATATTAAAAATATGTATTAAAGCAAATTACACCTTTGTCTTTATCTATTGCATTACCATATAACCTCATTTATCAAATTCTGAAGTCTTTTGATCCATTTTTTTACATCATGATGAATAAATAAGAGTATTTTAAGATACAGGGGATTTCTCCTTCCTGTTCTGTTAAATAGAGGCCACAAGAGAAGCACTTCATGCTTCAGTGAAAGATAAATATATATATGTATCCCTGCACTTTCTTATCTGCAAGCATGCACATCTGCAAATCCATCAAATCCTATCCCAGGCCTTGAGTCCATCCAGAATCCAGACACAGACCCTACGTCTCCTGTCCCAACTCTATGTTAGGTCATCACAAACACTGCTTTCCTCCTCACTGGCTAAGTTTGAAGATAAGACAGACTGTGGTGATCAGGTGCAAGACTTAAGCAAACAAGAGCAATAATCAGCTTATATGCACACAAATGGACTCTTACTCTGTCTTTTCCCTCTAATTTTCTGCACTTGTTGCTCCCTGACCTACTGTAAGTCTCCCATTTCCCTGCCTTTGGCTCTACCTTTACAGTGTGTAATAAGCTTTGCACATTCTCACAATTCTTTTAAAATGTCCCAGGACAAGTTTTACACACAACAAAGTCCTCCTCAAGTATCCTGCTGTAGGTTTGTTCATTCCCATCAGAGCCTGTTTCCTTCTCATGAGATGTAAAGTTCTATGTGACATTCACTAGTACGGTCAGTTTCTTCAGTGGCCCATCAGCCGGTGACCAGGAAGCTCAGATCTTTGTCACTGTCTTCATTATCTGCTGCTTATTCCAGCTTGTGTATATGTGTGTTTGAGTAGTTTATTTTCCTGTTTCTTGTTTACCTTTTACACTGAATTAAAAAGATATTGTTACACACTACATGTCCTCCTAACCCAGGTATCCTTACAGATATCCTGAGGCTGTTAAGTTTCATGGTCTGCCAATCCAGAGCTATTAAGATTTATTATGGATCAGGATCTTTCTGTCTAAACCCTCCTTTTCTTCTGGCAACTCGTCCTTGGCCATCCACCTGCACTGAATCCTCTTGCTAGCATAATACATGTAGCACAGGTAGGTCTTATCAAAGACATTGTGTTGGAATCATTAACTTCATCCTTAAGTTAGCTGAATGACCTCATGAACAAACACCACCATATAGCTCTGCCTTTTCAATTATATTTTCCCTTTCAGTATAATGAAATTTTCTATCACCTGCTATCACTTTTTTATCTGTGACATGGTAATCAGGTTTTCAGTCTGCCCTAAAAATGCCTAGTGCTGTGTACTCACTTTTATCCCAAAAGTCTCAATGAAAAGCAATATGGGGCAAGACAATTAAGGACAACCCTTCCAAACCACCCCTGTTTTGCATCGTGTGACTATTTACCATTCTGATATTTCTGTAAGTTGGCATATGAATGGGGGACCTTCTTTCCCATTTAGCTAGGACATTATTAGTGTTTCCAAGCCATTAGAAATTCTCAGAGAGCCTTGAGCTGGCAGCAACACCTATTGCCTCAGTGAAGAATTTGAGGTCCATGCTTCACTGCTCATCGAAAGTATCAGTCCTTCTGGTAAATATATCTCTGCTATTCTATTGCCAACATTCAGCATGTTTGATGACAGTCAGTTCTTTCCTCCTAAAAACTCCATAAATTGATGTCAAGAATAATTTGCAGAAAAAAATAGTTTCCAATTTGCATTGCAAGTCTTTGGAAGCACTACCAGCATCTGTATAAAAGCCCTGTCTATAGTCCTATATCCCATTCCATGTTGCCCATGCCCAGTCTTTCAGGATTATCTTCTGATACTTGACAAGTAAATATGGTTTTAGGTAAAAACCCAGTTCAAGGTGAGTATATGTCTTTCCTGAGAAAATGCAGCCACTGTTCTGTCCCTTGACATGATTCTAGCCAAACCTCTTTCGGAAAACCAAGTGGGATTGACTTTAGCAAAATCAACATCTATACCTATGTAACTCTGCTGTCTATTTACTGACTGTTTATTTCTTCTATGGAAATGGAGGAACTAAAAAAAGGATTTGTATTTTTCCTGTGAAGTGTTGTGGTGATTTATTTCAATGTATAATTAGAAATAGCAACCTCTAGAAAGTATTTTTAGGACAAAGTAAATGCCATAGTTGTAAGTGCATCTATAATATTATAAAAAAACCCTGATACATCTACAGGAGCACAGTATCATTGCTGTCTCTACACTGTTTTCTTATCATACAGTATTTACTTATTTATTATCCTTAGCTATATAGCTCCCTCGACAGATATGAATGATGACATTTACTTTTACAAAGATACATATAGAAATGCACACAGCACCTCAGGATGGTGCACAAAAGAATAGAAAACACTAATACCCTCCATTAACAAAATAATAATATTTTGCAAAAAGTACATATAGTGACATGAAAACAGAGGAGAATAGAAATAAAGAAGGGTAAAGATTTAAAAATAAATAAAGATAAAGAATCTGAAAAACCAAAGAAAGAGTAAGACTCATGTAGTTGGAAATAGTTTTTGGTAAGGGTTTCTTTTTTAGGAAAGGATTGATTTTAGTAGAAAAAAAGTGGTCATTAGAAGACCAAGACATTTCACATTTCATAAAAATACTTTGTAATTAAATAAATTTCTTATTTTTTTTAATCATTGAAAACTTTCTTACCTCTATGGACCAGAAAATTGTCAATTATGCTGACCATATCTTCCTTCTCAACCTAATAACTAATGACCGCCTATGCTCATGACATTAACTTGGGGGAAGATTTAAATTCTTGATCAGAATAGGAGTAGATGATTTAATTTTGGGCATCTCTGACAGATCTTAACCCCTAATCCTTTCTGTGTTAGTGGTCTCTCACTCTCTTCCCCCATATCCTCATTCCCAGTACTTTTGTCAAGTAAAAGTTAAAAAACCCCACAACATCTGTCTACATATTAAGAGATTCTTGATATGGAATAGTACTAGAAGAAACATTTCTCTGGGCCTTGTTCCTCTGTAATCCATGCTTGCCAAGGCAGGAAAAGGTTACCTAGTCAGGGAGATACTGCAAGTAGCCCTTTCCAGCTTAAGTTTTATTACATAATTTTCCTTGTACCCCTACATCTAGGGAAAAAGAATGATTGATTGCTTGCCTGATTTTCACCAATCAGTTTTTTATCTTTTTGTCTGCTGGTTTATGTATTGGTTGGGAACAAATGATAAATACGTCACCAGATATGCGTTTTACATACTACTGCAAAAGGTCATAAATGCCTGAAGCGAGCATGAACTAAACAGAAAGAGGATCCTTATTCATAATTTCAAGGATTTTTTCTATCCAGACAATTTTCTAGTATTTTTTATTTCCTAGCTTCTTATGAGGTTGTAACATGAAGTATCTTCCCAGATGTTTCTGAGTATCTTTCTCCTGATATCTGGTTTACACATGCTTGCAGCTTTCTAAAAAAGCAGACATTGTCATTTACATTCAGCTCATTTCCCATCTAGACCTGATGGGACTTCTCTTCATAACCTAGGTGTATGAAAGACAAGGAAGGTCTTTCACAGCTCAGGAACTGCATTGCAGCACCTTTGTTATTTCAGCTTTCTGCTCCATAAAGGAACTTTGCATTTTTCATTTAGTATTTGCTGTGAATTAAGGTTAGTGTATATTCTACTATCCCAGCTAACTATGAAAATCACCATATTGTGAAAATGGTAGGAAGAATTGGGACAACAACAGCTAAAAAAATTCAAATATCCTCTCCCATGCCAGCTGTGCATAAGCATTTGCATCTTACTGCAGTCCAAAGGAATGGTTAATGTTTATGCAAATTTATTAGATTATTGAGACCTACCAGTTTATTATTTTCTATTTAGAAAAAAAAATCCTTAAGGTCAAAGAGAGAATGTCTTTGGGGTTTTTTTATCTCTCTCTGTAAGACAATGTGCAGGTGAGTATCACCTACCGGACTTTTGACTTCTTCACTCTTTTCATATACATACTGTGTCAGTCATTCACTTACTCTCTGCAGATTGTATGTAAGCTACCTTGGTGACTCTCTACAGTATCCCTTGCAGATCCCCAGTCAGTTATATTGCTTTCCTTACGGTGTAGAGTATTTCTACCATCATTGTATCCATGGAACATTGCTTAACTACTTTTTCTACTAGGTTTCTCATCACTGATCTTTCAAAACTGGTGGTGCAAGGGTTTAAACTTTTTTCACTGAAAGGTAGTTTCTTTCTTTTCATGGTGTATATGTTGATTTTTCCTCATGCTGCCTTTATGGTCTATTTACCATAAAAGAAAAATAACTTAAAAGTGGAAATAGGCTCATACTTACGGAAATTAAAAGGTAGCTGAAATAATAATACTTCTGAAACTTCATACAAATAACAAGCTCCATAGACTCTGTGTCAAGAACCAGGACATATTAAAATCGAATTAATCTGCTTTTAAACCAAGTGCTTGGTCAAGCAACTCAAAAGATATGTGAACTGGGTTGGGTCCAGAATTTAATAGAATGTGAAATATCTTGTGAACAGCACATTTCTGCAGCTTTATTTCTTCTCTTAGTGAAAGCGCAGCATGGGACTTTTGGAATGTTTCTCCCAGTTTGCCTTAGGTATCTCCTGCTGAATAGAAGAGGATAAGAACAGACAATAGAAGATGGCAGAGGCCACCTGTACACCACATGATATTATAGCTCATACTCCAAATGAGGTTTTTCTGATAGAGAGTGCCTGTTGTCACTAAAGACTTCTCTGTCTCTATAGCCTGCCTAGACATAATTCATAGTGCCCCAGGGCCCATTAAAAAAGCTCTAAGGAGGCATGAGTCAAACTGAGACTCAGGACTTCTTGCACCACTTTATCCCTAAATTGATTCTGATCAAAATGAAAAGTGAAAACAAATTTTGTCAAGAAACAGAAGATACTTGTCCAACAGTCCATTTGCCAGCCTCTATTACCTATGGCAGATTGTAGGTTTTATTTCAATTTACATTCTGAGGCATCCTAATTTTTTTTAATTGTTTATCTATATTTTTAAATATTGCTCTTTAAGGGACTATAAAGTCTGCTAAATTGTCATACAGTAGGTGAAATGCTAATTGCTGTAGCACACTGTCTTATGATTAGGCTGAAAGTGGTTATGGTTGAGGGCCAGCTGTGGACGAAAGTTGGGAAAAATATTATCAAGATTGCTTGAAAATAAATCAGTTTATAAATAAGAAATTTACTGCAGTAAATTTGAAGAAGAGGTTTCTACAGAAACAGAACACTCAAGAACAACAATAGCTCTTCAAGCCAATTTGTTCACTAATTCTCCCGAGCTGGGCTTGTCAGTAGAATTACTGAAAGAGGCCATAAAATCCCTCAAATACGTTATCTGATACAAGCCTCCCAGAAGCCATGAATAATCTTCACTGTCTTTGTGAGATTAAATAAACCAGCTGGGATTCACTAAAAATGGTTCATAGTATACAATACTGTTAGATGGCTGCAGTTAGCTATAGTTTGTCACAAAACTGCTCCGTACTCTGTTACAGTCACTGAATCTTCATAGACATTATCTTTTTATTAATACAATGATCAATGCTTACATAAAACCCATGTGTGCAAAAAAATATGACATCTTAATCTATGCTTGAAACTACTGGAAGCCAAACCCATAATGTTTAGAATTGTAAATTTCTGCAATAATTTTACCAGTGGTATCAGAGTATTCCAAATTTGTTTGTTTTCATTTTTGTGCAAAACTCCTATATTCTCTTCTAAAAAAGATTAGGCCATTGATCTGTAGCAAAAGAGATTTGAGCACATGCTTAATTCTGAGCACGTAACATCAAGGTATTTAAGTTGCACACATTTATATCTTAAGTAAATACATTTCCTAAGCATATGCATAAGCATTTTTGCTGTCTCAGGATCAGAATGCAAACAACGTCCGTGTACAAATCCATTAAAATAAACATCAAACATCAGCTTAACTCCTGTGTTGAATTATTGCCTTTCAATCTGGTTAGCTACTTTTTACCAGTTGTCTTTAGAATTCAATAATCTCTACTTCACCTCTCATAACTTTATCGAGCCATATACTCTGCTTATATTTTGATTATCCTGCCACTAAAAGGATCCAGTTTTCTGAAATGTATGTGGTGGAACATAAGTTATTTTTTAAAAAAGGAAAAAATAGTTGATAATTTGGGATTTTTATTTTTAAAAAATCTTTTAAAATAGTCAATTTTTGGATGCAATTCTCTGCTTCACTGTTTGCAGAGAAAATGCAAATTTCAAAAAAATGAAAATGTATATATTTGGGGCTTTGTGGCAGTGAGCTAGGGGAAATCCCCTCCCTGCCATGTTTTAACTCTGTGAATCATAGATTTTGTTCC
>VYZT01014025.1:0-10110 GCA_013400735.1 Pomatostomus ruficeps
CCTAAGAAATTATGCAAGAAAAAAGCAACATTTTTAAAAAAGGATAACAGAATGTATTGCAGCATTATTCTGTTGACAGAAATTGGGGAAAAATATGCTTTTGGGACACAAACTTTTTTAACATTTCTGTCATAGAAGCTTCAGTCTTGAAAGCTAAGTACATGTTGGAAGAAATTGCTCTCATTTTAACCTGTTTATAAAATATGCCCTCCTGTGACAAGGTGAATTTGAGATGTGTTGAGCCAGAAAGGAAGAAGAATAAGCTGGGAACATGGCTTTCTGGTTTGGGGATGCTGGCTGCTTAGTGATTCCAGGTTCTGTTCCCCAAAAATATCCATCATTTTGGCATATAAGCCAATGATTTTTGAATGCAAACCTCAGCAATGTGATTGCAAGCAGGAACAAGAAGTACAGGACTCTCCCACTAAAATAGGTGCCCTAAACCTTCATACTCAGTGGAGGTGTTCATAACTGCTACTGTCCTAGTGACTAGAACCTTCTCTCCGGAGGATGTGATGGAACAAGGACTGCTTGTGTGGATGTTCTAGCCATTAGACATGGGGGGAAAAAAAAATCATTATTTTTCAGGAAGAAAGATTTCCCTTGTATTTTGTAGGCAACTTGATAGTGCTAGAATGAAATCTTTAAGAAAAGACACTGTGTGGAGCACAAGTGAAGCTTAAACAGAGAAAGACAATATTTCTGAAATTAAAAGGAATATTAGGCAAGAACTAGGGCATCTTAGTGTGCCTTCCGCTGTTCTTGGAAAGTGACAAATCAAGGTGCCCAGTGAGCTAACAAATATTTCCAAGGGTTCTGTTTTGATCTAATTTCCTTCTGAATCTCAGATTAGGTGCCTAAATCTATTCTTAGAAACAGTACTGCTCTAAAGGTGTAGTCACCCAGTGTGAAACATGTCTATGCATCTGCAGTGGCACACACATATCTGCATTCTACTGTAATCTCTGTTATCAACTTAGACAAAATCAGTGAGCAAATCACATTAATGTTGTCCCCTAGCATTACCTAGTTTAGGTGTTATGACTACACATCACCACTGAGAGGACAGAAAAAAGTGAAGATTTGGCAGCCTGGGATGGCAGGCAGGCTTTCTTGAATTTAGATGCTAGTCACTGTGATTGAGTAACCTGAATAATGTCTAGCTTAATTCACCGTTTACAAAATAGGGAATTGATACCAAGCTCTGCTAAGAGGTGCAAAGAGATGTGAGATGATGAGGCAGACAAAAGGAACTAAATCCATGTCAAATACTATTACAATTTCATGAATGGCAGCTAGGTACTGACCATTACCCATCTGCTTCTTGCAGCTTTTTCTTCACCGCTCCAAGGGATCATAATTTCTGATGAATTTTATCTAGCTTTCGATCCTATTTTGAGTTAAGTTTCAGGCTCTGAATCAGAAACCTAAAAATTATACCAGGACAAATATCTTTCTATGATGCCATTCCTCTGGCAGATGAAACAGATGAGACACTTTCCTCATCAGTGCAAAATAAAATTATGCAATAAGAAAGTGTTGTCCATCTCAGCAGTGAGATATTGAGTTCAGTCATGAGGGTGCCAGGCCAATTGTGCCAGTACTAAACAGAAAAAGAGGTGGGAAAATGTGTGTTATCTTTGTGTACTCAAGTAAGTTCAGCTCTAGACTCTGAATTTCTAATTAACTCCCAGAAGTTTGTTGCTGTTTCACTTTGATGTCCTGTCTAAACACACCATCACACAAGTAAAGAAATAAATAGTGAAGACGTTTAAATGACTGCAAAACAGTAAAAGGAAAAAAACCCCACAACAACCACGGAAGTCAAAACTTTGTTTTATCTCTTTCTTGGAATGGATTTGAATAAGTAGAGTGTTAAAAAGAGTATCTCCAACAATGCTATGCATTGAAGACTGTTTAGATTGCACTAAGATATGGCTTCATTTGTGGTAAAAATGGTGTTCTCACCATCCATGCATTTAATGTACGGAGTATTACAATATTCTTGGCAAATTCCTTCACAAGGTTAGAACTGAGATGAGTACATATGTTAATGCTCACCAGATCCTTCATACAGATAATCTGTACTGAGTACTTCTCTTAATATGAATAATAGACTTTATTACTGATTTTGTGACCTTCTGAGTAATGCAAGTGCGCTATGCAAAGATAAAGCCTTTAATTCATACTTGTACTTTTGTTTTTGCTAGAGGATTTTTATTTTGTTCAGCATAAAGCACTGTCTTTAATCCTCAAAAGGGCTTGTTACATGATTCTACATTGTACCACAAAATTGTACCACTTGTAAAATGGGGTAATTTTATTTTGGCCTTCTGGTAAAAGGCTTTGGGGTTTGTAGAAGAAACAGGCACATTTATTTTAACTGTTGTATGTTAGTCTTTGCATGAAGTCATAGTAATTATGTCTTTTACTATGCCTCTATTTAAGCACACAATATATATGTATATAAATAAAATGGAATGTAAATTTGGCCTCTAAGTCCTGGCTCTGGCATGTTGTATTACTTACTTTATGTCAGTCCTACGTAACATGATACAGATTTGCATTCTGGTATCACTAGTTTGGTCAGAATCAGTGTTTGTTTTACCATCTTACAAAAGCAATAACTCTTATAGCTGTCCAGATAGATACAAATCTCACCTGAAACATTCCGAATGAATCCTAAGATGGTTTGCTGGCATCCAGAGGGGAAACTGTAGTGCTCTTACTCCTTTCTTCTATCATGGCCTGAAAACTGAGAAAAACAATATTTACAATCAAGTGAGTTTCCAAACTGCCTAACTTTTCAGATGTGTGTTTTTTATATGTTAAATATGGTTCAGAAGATTAAAGTCTTCATTTTAGGCAAAGAAAGGAAATAATGTTTCCTGTCCCATTTGCCAAGCTAAGTGAACAACTGTTCCAGCACAATTAGAATTGTTAATTGATTTGAAAACATAGGGCTTTGAAGGTGGAAAACTGCTGACATTATTTCAATGGGGAAATGCACTCCTGAGAGAGAGCACTGCAGTACAATTTCTCTCCTTGTTTTGTTGAATATACATCTATAAAAACACTGTGAATCATGCCGTAAAAACTGCTGTGCTGATATCATAAATCTCTGATAATAAAAATTTCATTGTTGAAACAATAAAATAGACTTTTATTATAACACAGAGTATCCACCTAAACATTGTCCTTTTAGCTTCTTTGAGTTAAATGTATGCACAGTTTTACAGTCTATAAACAGATCTGGAATAAAAGTTAATAAATGTCAAAATTTGCATTTCAAAAAATTCTTGCTGCATTTTAGGGAAGATCAATCTATGAACCTTTCAACATTATGTCAAATGAAATGCTAATTGTACCTTTAGGAATTTCAGAGACAGTGACAAGAAACTAAATGCTCTGTTCCCTTGCATCAGCAAGTCGAGGATAATTGTATATCTACTCTTGTGAACTTCTAAGAAAAAAAGAGAAATGTTAAGGAAAAAGGGTTTTCTATTCTTTAACTCAGGAGGGTAAACTCCTTCAGCCATCCTTCATCAATCTACCTTCAAATAAATTGTGTTAACATGTTGACAATGGACAAATCACACAGAGCTACATTTATTCATTTTATAATAGGTTTGTCAAATGAAATTCAACTAGAGATTTAAGAGTGAGAAACATTTCCATCCAGGAACAACTGACTTTTTTATCCAAGTTTCTAGAACAGTTTTCAGCCTAAATTTCTTTTTTTTGGGAACAATTATCTTTCTCATCCCTCCTCAAATATTAGTGCAGTACTACTTCTTCTAAGGGTAAAAACACTAACTATATAAAGGAAACACATAAGAGATTTTTTATACCCTCTCTAGACAAATGCCTAATGCATCCCTTGTTTTGTTTAGGAATCAATCTTAGCAGTTTATCTCTAAGCAGTACAAATTGTATGCCATAGTGGTAAGTGCAAGAACACACTCATGCAATAAGGAAAACTAGCTGCAAAGTAGCACCTTATTCAGGTTTGCAGTGTTTTCCCTGGTATTATCCTACCCTTGCTATATTGAATATATTTCCTACAGCTACGCTGAGGCTGTTGAAACATTCACTTACTGTGTGAAAATTGAGAGACAGAATAAACCTGGGGAAATGTTTATGCTGGTGTTAACTTATTCCATCAGCTTTATCCTGCTCGGGCCTGGACTAGGCATCTTCTAACTCCTTAAATGCTTTTACAGCAGGCTGTCTGTGGTTTCCAAAACAGAGACCAGTCTCATCCTGCCTTTCTGGCTTATGGTCTATAGACCCACATTTGTGCAGTTAAGGTTGTTCACTGTAAAAACATTCCAAACTATATTTCAGTCAGGAGTTATATAACTCAGATGCACTTCAGAACTAGAATTTGTATTGGAGAGTCTACTTCTATTTGTGTTGCTGCTATATATCTGAAAAGGAAGTTTCAGATCCTACAGTTATTTGAGCCAAATCCTGTTTTCACTTAAGTCAAAGACAATTTTGTCTTTGTTGTGAATAGGAATTAGGTGGAGTTACTTTTATTTATAGGTCCACGAGAATACGTAAAGACTGACATATTTTTAATTTAGTTTAAATAAATATGAAATTAGGTGTTCAGAAGTGATACATTTAAGTAATTTCAGCCCCATGTATCTCTCACTGCTACAACATAAGCTATTCACTGGTTCAAATTTGATATTCATTAATTTTCTTTCAAGAATGCTAAACTCTATGCCATTTCCATGGTATACTCTAGCTAGATAATCAGGAAATGTGGTAGACATGGACCTTTCCTACCTTGTACTTTTTTTATAGCAACTATTTCAAAATGTATGATTCCTCTGTTCTTCAGTAAAACTAATTCCTGACCTTGTGTTCTAATAAAATGGTATTCAGCTTCATAGTCACCATAGGTATATTGGAACAAGAAACAATACACATTAGAAAGAAAAGAGTATAAGAAAAATATTTTTTAAAAGTGGCATAATCTGCATAATTTGTTACATACTCCATGCAATGAATAACTATCCCATCTAGCAAAGAGCATTGTAATACAACTTTTTGGGATAAGTGTATTTCAGCAAGGCAGTCAAAATTTTATCAATTTCAAAACAAATTGAAGTCAATTCACTGGGGCCTTTTCTTCACCACTATATCTTTCACATCTATGAAGGTTGCAATAAGGTGGATATTTATATTTTTATTTTCATTTCACTTCATACCTACATAAAAGAAAAAAGAACAGATAGGAAACAGACAGAACTTTCTTAACTGCAATGTTCATCTCCCCCTTTTTTTTAGGAGTCAAAACTGCAGGCTAATAAAGACCATTTAAAATAAAAGGGACCATTACTCCTCAGTTTTATATGAGCTTACATGCTTTCATTGTGCAAAGTGTGTTATTAATTTAACATGCCAGATTCATAGGTTTCTGCAATATCAGGTTTGATGTATTCATTATCGGCACTCAGTACATTAATTCACGCTGAAGTCCGGTAAATCAAAATTATACCATCTGGCTTCCTGTTCTTAATGATGAATTTGATGTAGGGGTGATTAAGATTGTTAGGCTTTTGAATTTTAATGTAAAAATTAGGGGATTAAAAAGGCATTTAGAAATGACCAATAGTTAGAATAAACTTACTGACAGGATCTAATTTGTGTACTTGCTAGTAAAGCTCCATTATAATTAGCAGCCACAGTCTTTCAGCACAAGCTCAAAGAGACAGAAGTTTAGTGATTAAGAAGATGAAGCTGTTAAATTGATAAATTGACCTTGAAATACTTGTAACTGTGGGGGATGGCCTAGTAGTTGTATGGTTGGTGTGTTGTGCTACTACATGGGGGAAAGAGTTCCACGATTGACCCTGTAATTCTGCCTTTTTAGATGATTGACCATCTGGGGATGGGACAAATCATAGAGGTGACCCCCTCAATGTCTAAATTCAATTGCTCAATTTGTAAGCAAACAAATGCCATTATTATTCAGCACTTGCTGGCAGAGAGCCTGAAATACCACCTCAGTTCTTCAACATCTTACTCGCTACCTTTGCCAGAGAGAGGTGCTAAAACAAGGTAGAAAAGATAATGGGGTTGAAACGACATCATAAGGTGAATGATGACCTGTCAGCTTCCATTGAGAGCAGAATAGTCAGGGACAAATTTGGCTCTCACTTGTCAAATGTTCTTGACAGTGTCCAAGCAGTCAAATCTTTGACAAGACAATTCCATTGTATCTATGATATTTTATTAATCTAAAATAAAGACATTGCATACATTGCAGGGAAATTGCTAGAAATCTTTAACAAGACATAAAATACGTAAGAGGTGTAGTATGCAAGGGGAAGATGGCTCTGCTTAGGGTGTTTGAGCTTGTAGGAGCTGCACAACACCATGTGGAATCATATTAGGGCCAACGAGATAAGGCAACTCAAATTCATACACATAGGATAATTGAAATAATAATAATAAAAGCTATTGTTCCCATGTTTTGGCAAAGTTCCAGTTATTTATACCATCTCAGAAAAGTGATAGTATGTTAGACCTTACCTTGCCATTAAAATTCCTAAAGGTAGTCACTAATATTGGTACACTGTGGCAGGTATAACTTACAAGCGAAAACGAGTACATTTGTACATTCAACAGTTTGAAGGATTCTTATTCCTTGGCAAGTCAGGGAATATTTTAAGTCTTATATTTTAGAGGAAATCGAATCTTGACTAACCACAGCAATTTATGTCATTTTAAATAAGATATATTTGAATAAGTATATTTTTCATGCCCTAAAAAGACTGATGTCTTCTTTTATAAGCTCATCCTGTGACACACTTGAGTAGGTAGGTATATTGATTTTTTTCTTTTTCTGATGGCAATGAAGTGTAAATGGAAAATATCAGACTTGGCAATCACTTAAACCATGTGAAAATTTCAGAGTGAAGGCTATTAGAGTCACTTTGTGATCTCCCTAGATGACCAAGGAAAAAAACATTTCTACATTTCTTCAGATCCTTTGTGTGACAGCTAAGGAGAATAACATTTTTTCTAATATGCCAGTTTTAGTCTCTAGTTGAGAATAACCTCAGTGCTTTCTTATGTCACTAGCTGAGAGAAGATGAAAGACCCAGCCTTGTGTAAATGGCTTTGTCTAACCATCAGTCTTTAGCTCTGCATGGCAGCTGTACTATTGACATTAGCTTGTGCACTGGGTGAAATTGAAGTGAGTTAAATGTGACCTTGGCTTAGTTGTTGAAGTAGAAATGAACTCTACTGGGAGTGAAAAAAAATAAGACCAGTTTCTCTAACTTCATTTTTTCTTTAATGAGTTTAACAGCACTCTTAGGATTTGATACATTTTATAAAAAAGCTTTTATTTCCTTTTCTATTATACAGTGAGTAATCACCATTAGTAAGGTTAGCTTGCCCTTTTAGTATAAAATCCTGATTTTAGGTGTTTATATCCCAATTACTATAAAAAGCAGATCTCAGAAAAAAATTCAGTCTTTTCTCTATGTTGTCTGCTGTACCATTTCACAAAAACCTGTTACCACACTTATTAATTATAGTTGAAGCACTAAAAAAAAATGCCAAAAGTTCAGTGTTTCTAGTGACTTTGCATTGTCTTTTGGTTAAATTGAAATTCACTGTAACACTTGCTGGTAAATCATGTGCTCAATATGAGAAACATGCAGCTGAGGATGGTTTGGAGTCAACCTAGGATTTTCATCTTGTTTGTATCCTGTGTTTCTTTCATGTGTACATGACACATGAGATATCAGAAGACGGACGCAAAAACCAGGAACAACTATTCACATTCTCATCCAGATCTGCAGCTCATTGTGTATAGGGTTTTGTAGGGGATCATAGAATCATAAAATAGTTTGGGTTGAAAGGGATCTTAAGGGTCGTCTTGTTCCATCCCCCTTGTCATGGGCAGGGATACCAGCCACTAGATCAGGTTGTTCTGGGCCCCATCTGATCAGGCCCTGGACACTTCCAGGGATAAGGCATCCACAAATTCCCTGGGCAATCTGTTCCTGTGCCTTACCACCCTTACCTGAATTTTCTCCTAACATTTAAATGAAATCTCTTTTCTTTTAGCTTAAGAATATTCTGCCCTGTCTGATCACTATCTGCCCATGTAAAAAGTCAACCTCCTTTTTTATAAGCCCTCTTTTAGTGCTGGAAGACCACAATGAGATCTTCCCAGAGTCTTCTCCATGCTGAACCACCAGAGCCCTCTGAGCCTGTCTTTGTGGAAGAGATGGTGTAGTACCCTTCATGACCATCCTCTGTACCCACACTAACAGATCCATGTCTTTCTTATGCTGAGGACCTCAGAGCTGGACTCAGTAGTCCTGCTGGGGTCTCAGGAGGGCAGAGTAGTGGGGGAGAATCACTGCTGAAGGTTGGAAGCACACATTGCCATCTTTTCACCCAACATCTCCGCAGGGCTGCTGTCAATGTACTCATATCTGGGATTGTCCCAGTCGTGGTACAACACTTTGCACTTGGACTTGTTGAACCTGTTAAGTTGTCATGGACCCACTTTTCAAGTTTTCCCAAGACCCTTTGGATGGCACCCCTTCCTTCTGTTGTGTCTACTGCACCACTCAGCTTCATGTTATTTGCAAACTAGCTGAGGGTGCGCTGGATCTTGTTATCTCAGTCATTGATAAAGATTTTAAAGAGCAACAGTCCCAAGACAGAGCCCTGAGGTACACCATTTGTCACTGGGCTCCTCCTAGGCATAGAGTCATTGACCAGATCTCCATGGGTGTGTTCATCTAGCCATTTTCTTATCCACCAAACAGTCCACCCTTCAAACCCATGTGTCTCCAATTTAGAGCTAAGGATGTGGTATGGGAGTGTGTCAAAGTTCTTACAGAAACCTAAGGAGATGACAACAGTTGGTCTTCCATTGTTGACCACTGCAGTCACTCTGTCATAGAGGGCTACCAGGTCAATCAGGAACAATCTGCCCTTTGTGAAGTCATGTTGGTTGTCTTGGGTCACATCCCTGCATTGTATGTGCTCTAACACAGCCTCCATTAGGATATGTTCCATGGTCTTCCCAGGAACAGAAGTAAGGCACATCACTCTGTAGTTCCCTGGATTTTTTTTATCCCCTTTTTAAGAACAGATGTGGAGTTTCTCTTTTTCAAGTCACTGAGGTTTTCACCTGAATGCCATGACTTTTCAAATACAGGATGGAGGGTGACTTTCAATCACATGAGTCAGCTCCTTCAGGACCCTGGGGTCATCAGGGGCCAGAGGCTTGTGTCTATTGGGTTTCACCAGGTGGCCTTGAACCTGCTCTTTGCTTGAAGTGGGAGGGACTTGGCTTCCCCACTCCCAACCTGGAGGTTCAGGGACTTGAGACATGGGAAGCCTGACTGCCTTTGAAGACTGAAATTAATACCTTGCTGAGTACCTTGGTTTTCTCCATATCTGTTGTCACTAGGGATGCACTGGGATATGTGCATCAGATACACATGCCAGTCCACAAGATGATCTCAGTGAAATCAAACAGAAATATAAACCTCACATTCACTGTTGGGGTAATAAACTAGACATATTTTACAGGAAAGGATTTCAGAGGAAGCTGCATAGCTTACCGGTGAACTGGGAGATGAGCTATTCTGAGGCTCTGTGTCTGATCCCAGAACCGTTAAAGGAGAAAGGAGGCCAGAAATTTTCAGAGAAAAAAACAGTCACAGAGAAAAAAATCTTTCCCTACCTTCAGGGAGACACATTTCCTGCCTGCTGTTGTAACATCTCAGCTCTGCTGCTCCGACTGAAGGCAGAGTGCTCAGATCTTGGGTAACCTAGTCTTGAGTTTAGCAGTCTCAAAACTGAGCATATCTCTGAGCGAAGAACAACTTGTTCTTGGTGGGAGACCTACAGCAAGAATAAAATGATAATATTTTGGGAAGACTAGGCATGGGGTAGGATGCAGCCATTTATCAAAAGACTATCTATTTCTTCTAGACATTGGGGCAAGCATTTTTTTCCTGGAAGGTGAACTTCAACAAACTTACATTCACAGAATTGAACAATATAGTACGGTAAATGATGTGAGGTATTTGTTAAATAACCAGAATGTTAACTAAA
>VYZT01014026.1:0-52340 GCA_013400735.1 Pomatostomus ruficeps
TTTCCTTTATTTTTTTTTCTTTAATAGAAAATGGAACTTCAAAGTGAAATGATTAGAGATTTTAATTTTTAAAAAAACTATACACTTGGGGGGTTAATTAGCATTTAAAAGTGGACTTCTGTTATCAAAGCTAAACTATCTGACCTCGACTTTATCTATTCATTGTGAATTCAGATACTCCTGAAAGAGCCTGATTTATGATAAATTATTAATTTTTTTCCACCTTCATTTTGCTGCCTGCAAACCACAACCATGGATCAACACTTAAAAAAGCTAGGAGAATTAAAGACCTTATTCCTAGAAGACAAGGATACATTTCAATAGACAAGGTGGTATGAGCACCACCCTTTATATTCCCTCTGTGGGTAAGACAGCACTTCTCAAACTTATTTTAGAGTGGGAAAAAGATACTCAAACCACCTTTAAAACAGTAACTGTACAAATGTTCTGTTTAAGTAAAAATGATTGCAGGAACTAGAAGGAAGACTATCGGCAAATGTAACGGATTTTGTCCTCAGAATATGAAATGCCAGCTTTATAAAGACTTCTCCCAAATATTAATCAGATCTCGGAATGACAGGAGAGGCAGCATGTCCCCAAAGCCAGGCAAAGGTTAAATCTACCTGACTGTGCAAGTGACAAGGTCATGCATACTACAAAAAAACCCCCCAAATATTTAACTCCAGTGGAACAAACAATGTTTGTGTGTGTGTCTGTTTCCAGTGATTGGATTAGACTCCCAAGGGATTCCATTTTATATGAAGTTTCAGTCTTGTAAATACAAGCCTTGGGGCCTTATCCCAGTTCTGGTGCCTTATCATGAGGCACAGCACAGTCAAAAATTAGGCCTAGAAAAGAGCTGAGTTGTGCTTTAATGTTGTGGCCATGCACAAGCCCTTGCAAAACCACTGGCCATGCACTATTTGTGAAAACCAATCTAGTTATCCTCAAAGATAAATGAAAGCCAAATTAGCTCAGGCAGACACCACTGTTATTGTGATCAAACACTTTTCTTTATTTTAGCTTTCTTCTCTGCTTCTTTATGTTGTTGTAGGGTAGTGGGAGGGCATAAGGTATTTTTTATTTGGGGTTTTGTTTGTTTGTTTGCGATTTTTTTCTTGGTTAGTTGTTTGGCTTGTGGTTTGGTTTTTTTGTTTATTCCAAAACTGCTTTGAACAATTCCAGAAGTCTTGCAGTCTAGAGACTTTAAGGCCATCCTGCCTTTTAGGGATCTATGAATGCTTGCAAGTTTGTCTGGCACATTTTATCTTCTTGTTCAAAGGTAAGTAAGGGGTTTTTTTGTTTTGTTTTATTTTTTTAAAGACACTCCAGTGTTCAGGACTAGAAGGCTGGTGAAGAAACTGAGTGGATTGAAGTAGTAAGCAGATTTGATACTGTGAAAGATAATATCTCTACTGAATCCCTACTGTTAGATTAAGCATTTGGCAGGCATCTTGTGATTGCTGCGACAGAGACAGGGCAGCAGAGAGATGACGTTAAAGGCTAAGCGCCCAAAACACTGAAGTGACCTGTGATTAGGCCATGTTCAGGAGCACAGACAGACTCCTACAGGTACACCTCATGGAGGCCATGAAGACATCAGGTGTGCAGGAAAACATTGCTGTCAGTGGATATCAAGTGCATCCTTTTAGCCCGAAACAGAAATAGAACTTAATCACACAAGGATTATTTTAAAGATACAAGTTCTGCCGGGAGAAAAATAGATGAGGGTGCAAACTACAGACTATTGCAGGAACATATTTACCTGGCTGACATTTCCAGTAATCATCCTGCAGGCATATAAATCAAAGACATACACTACATTTTTCTGAGATACTAATTTATTTTTTCTATATAGAGTATTTCTCATTTTGATGTATTTCTATCACGTCACAAAGCAAATGCTGTTTCCAAGAACAGTACATCAATTTTCAAAATTCTTATCTATAGATGAAACTTGCTAGCCCAACCCAGAAGCATTCATTTAGATTAGCTACTTTGTCTGAAATACCACAAAACGTATAGTATGTCTGTTTTTACAGCCTTTTGTGCATAAATATTATATTAATAGGGTCACCATAACACAGGAAGTACCAGGCAAGATCCTACAGGGTTCATAAGTATATGAAAATATTCTGTATAAAATCTGTAATGGTCTATATGTTTCTATGAAGAACATTAAAACCCCATCTATATCAAATCCCCTTATTTTTAGCACTGTAGAGTATTTGAGGTATTTCACAGAAACTGCTCACTTGTGTTCTACCTGTGATTTCAGACCTCTTAAATCCTGCTACCTAGGGGCAGCAGAAATTTATAAACTGCCCAGGGTGCCTATAAAGAAACCCATGCATTGCTTAGGAACAAAATTAATTCAAAACCTTACTGAAAAGGCTAAGACACACTCCATGATACAATCATGCTTTTTTAAAGTTAAAAAAGGAAGGTTTACTTATTAACACTGCCATACACAAGTCTCTAATACGCCCCTCCCCACTCCGGCGGGCTACAAATGCAAAACTAGGAGAAATGCTGTTTCCCACACTGAGATTCCACTCTCAGTGCAAAGCCACAGGCTCCAAGACAGCTTAGTCTATCCACAGCTCTGACTCAGCTGTAGGACACAGGCAACATCCCGAGCTCTGCTGACCACGGCATCATCCTGTCCAAGCCTTGCCCCACGAGGGGATGACACTCAAACACACCCTTCCTCCTCAAGGTGTGTGTGGGGCATGGGCAGACAGCAGCATATTGAAGAGCATCACACAACCAAGCAGGTCAGGAAACATTAAAATGCTGAAGTTTCCGTAGTGTAATGAGGAACTTTTATCTTTCAGCATCAGACACACTAACAAACCTTTCATGATTTCATGTGATATTTCTAGTGTGTCTATTACAGCATCCAAAGTGCATGCTGCAGGCACCAAAACTGTGGCTCGACCCTTTGGACACTAATTTATGGAAGTGGTTTCTGAACTCCTGCCTTGGTAAAAGTAGGATGCATTTTCCTCGGCAGTTCTACTGAATATGCTAAGATAAATGATAAGCTCTGCTGGGAGAGTGACAGCGGTAGTGGCATTTCCACCTGTGCTTTAGCTGACTGAAAAAACCTAGACCTCTTTGCATGTTGAGTACATAATCTGAAATCAGCCTCAAACATCTTAATATTCACACTTTGTTAACTTTTGAGATAGTCTGTTTTCAGTATCACAAAATCCAAAGCTCAGTCCATATGTTGAGAATATAATATCTTCCCAATGGAGAAATCTCCTGTTTCAATGTCTCTAAGCTCATGCAGTCATAAGCTCATTAGTCATTAATTGCATATTTTTAATTAAATGGGACATATTGGCAGATAACAAATCTGAATTAAGACAGCCTATAATTACTATAACAAGAAAACCACAGAACTCATCAGAAAACCAGGCAAAGACTCAGCTTATTCTAACTACTGTTCTATCTACTCAATAATAACTTGCAAGTACTTTCATACAGAGATATGATAATTCAGATAAGAAACAATGATTAGGGCTTTAGCAATTTTTATTTGGAAGGGAATGAAAATTTCATGGTGCACCATGTTACTATTAAAAGAGAAGGTATAAATTTTTCTCCAAAAAAGTCAAAGGCATTTTTATTTTATAGATTTTTAAACCAAATTATTTTGGGGAAAAAAATCCCTTGCATTATACGATTATCTACTAATAATCTTAAGGGATAAATAATATTTTCCAACTCAGTAACACCTCCTAATGCAACAACATCACCTTTAAAACTTCCTGCCTCTTTATGGTCTCCATTTTGTTTTCCCTAGTTCGCTGTGAAGCTTCTTACTGTCTCCCACTGAATGTTTGTATAACAACTTACAGCATGAGGTTGCAGGCTTGACTAGGATTTCCAGATATTACCACAATAGTAGCAAAGCTTATTTGACCTTATATTTCTACTCTTCCCTTCCCATGCTCACCTCCTGTGATGGGCAGGTAAATATTCCCATTTATTTTACAGACAAAGCGCTACAAAGGCAACTTATTTGAAAGACGACACAAAAAAACCTCTGGGAGAGCGAGACAGAAAAGAGACCACCTGACTTGCAGATATACAAGGCTGCCAACAGCACTAACATACTGCTCCTGTAGACTCAACCACCATCTGTGTGTTTTATCCTCATTAATACAAACAGAACTTTAGTACCTGACTCAAGGTTTTTCTGAGATTCAGCTCCTTTGGGAATTAGAAAAGCAGATGCCACAGGGTGTGCATGTGTGTGGGAAACAACACGAGCCAAGTAAAACTCCACAGAAAGACAGGAAGTATTTGTCAGATGACAGACAGAAGGGACATTTCTTGAACAACCCAGCATCAAACATATATTAAGACTGCAGATTTAATAGGCCCATTCCTATGGAGAAGTATGGAAGGAAAAGGTAAGCATAAATGAGTTAAGATAGGCTGGAGGGCAGTGATGAACTGCATATGGAATTAGTAATAAAAAGGTTCATTTGGAATTGACACTTCAAGTAGCTGGAGTCATGGCCATTTCTGGGGTGCTACCTGCTTGGATAGTGTCCTATTATACTTTCTGGAAAAAGTTTTTAAAACAGGAAAAAAATAAATAGAAAAGAGGAAGGAAAAAATCTATCTCTACTATGACCTTAAAAACAAACTCAATCTACTCAGCCTGCACTTCCCCAAAGACCACAAATATCCAAAATGCTCAGGCATTATCACCTGACTGATATTACAACAGCAGTGTCAGTCCTTTATAAGTACTGAATTGTACATATGATTTTGTAGATTGTTTTCAAGCATGAAAATTATGGTACAGAGTAAGCCTTAAGATTCTAATGAACAAAACTTGCAAAACAGAGGGATACCAATGAAAATCAATTTTCATGCTCAGTTACCAGTCATCACAGAGACAGTTTTTAAAATACAGGCGTAAATTGTCAATAAGTGAAAGAAACAGTAGAAGATTCATTCAGGCTCATTGGAGGAAAAAAGCCCCAACAATAACACATCTCACTGGTTTTTGAGAACTTTTCTACTTGCACAGATAGGGATTTGGAATTAGATCATGCTGAGGTGTGGAAAGGCAGAGTGCTCCCCTTCTATACAAGTTTAATTTTTGACAGACTAAGCTAGTTTTGGGTGAAGTAGAGAGTAAGAAGTTGGTGCCTGGATGTTCCTGGTTATCCTGGAGAATGTTGCCGAAGGACCACTCCAGCTAAATAATTAGGACAGCCTTAATGAAACAGTTTTGGGATGGCTTTCTGGCTCCTGTGGATGGAGAGCACCCTTCCCTACACACAAGAGAAAGTACACACTTGCCAAGGCTCCAGTGCCAGGCACTGGTCAGGAATTTGTGAGAGACCTTAGATTTCAGGTTTAAATTAGCTTGAAGAGGTTTAGGGTCCAAAAGTTCTCATTCCTGAAAGGATGTTTTGACCACTGTTTAGCCTCAGTACTGTCTTTCCTTCTCCTCCTCCTTCTCCATGGAAGATCTCTGAGCAAAACAGCTCCAGGTTAACTGGATTAGACAGTGCCTTTGCTCCAAAACTTGGCTTTCCCACTTTTCACGATTCTTGGAGGAAACTGGGCTTGAAGCAGTTCATAGTGAGTAAGAAACTGAACATCATCCATGCATTAACGCAACAGCAATCTAAGCACTAAGATGTTTTGCAAGATGATCTGTCATTTGTTCTTTCCAAATAAAATCCATTTTAGAAGCAAGTTGCAAACACAAGTGCATTTTGTAGGTAATTCTCATCTGTCAGTGTGCTTTAGGTATCATTAAAACTAAGTCACTTCAAGAGTTTGGCAAAGAAACACTTCAAAATGTTCCCACCACTGATTATTCTAATAAATCTTATTATTGTTGTATCACATTTCTCTACTGGAAGAAAAAACTGAATTTCCAGCCAGTTCTAATCTATAGTAAAGCTTGGTTCTCTGAAGGCTCCAATTCATTCAGATGTCCCTGGCAGGCAATTCTATCCTTTCTGAAGAATGAAAGATTTTGAAGGTGCTCTCAGAAAAACCCCAGCAATTAAGCGCTCAAATTTCTATTGGTCGTATACCAAGGCTTGTTTGTTTTCATCTAGACTAACCTAAAAATAGTCTTGTACTTTTTCCACTAATCCTCCCAAATCAGTGCAACACAATATAATCCATCTTTTTCAGTCTCCAGCAATCTAGCTTTTAGAATCACTGCATTTAAAGATCTCCACAGCTAGCAGTCAAAAAGCAAGCAAACAATGCAGTAGTTCTGATTTTCCACATCAATCTGGTCTTGCTGCATTTCAAAGAAAAAACGTGGTTCAGATCTGAGTCCAAGTGAAAAGTTCCTTGCCTTTAAGGTTTGGAGTAAAAAAATCTGAAGGAAAATGCCACTAGAAAGTTTCTGCCTTGTTTTCAACCAGAAGTTATTAGTGATGAAGTGCACAAGGCATTAGAGCTAGATCAAATATGAATGCAATTCTGTTGAAATAATGAGAACATGATACAGCTTAGGACAACTTTCTATTTTTAGTCTAGATTTCTGAAACTTATGGAAAGATTGGCTGTACTTGGTCTGATACAAATCTATACTACACATTCACTTAAAGAAAAAAAAAAAGAACTAATTTTACTTAATAATTTGAATTAACACCAGTTCAGTATTTTGGGTCATATGGTTGAGATGTTTGGGACATTTTAACTGATATCTGTAAGCCTTCAGCTAGATTTATTGTATTGTCAGGCCAAAAACTTTGATCTATTTTTGTAAATATGTGGTTGCACAACTGGTTAATTTTTCAGTCCTGTGGAGAACCTGTAGAGAGCAGAAATAGTTTAAAAGAAAATTTTTATGACAGAATCCCTCCCATTCTAAATAAGTCTTTTACAACAACATGATACCGTTGTATGAATATGACTACAGTAGATACAGATTATTCACATTACTATTCCTTTCAGTATTCACACACCAGAGAAACAAATAATAACAACAGTGTGTTGTTGGAAGAATGTTTGGCCTGTGTGAATGGATAGCACTCCACTGACTTCAGTGAAAAGAGCATTTGAGATGATTTTGAGCCCTCAGCTACATGCATAATGAGAAGGAAGTCAGTCTTGAAACATGGAAAACCTTTTGTAAAAAAAAAAGCCCAAAAAATGCCTGAAAACTAAACTGCCTACAACAGATTAAACAGGATAGAAAGATGAAGTCATGGCTTTCTTCATGCTGTGTGCATAAGTAACTTTTGAAGAAGCTTAGTTAAGTTTCAGCAGTTCATACATTGTGCAGTTTTTGAACCGGATCAGGTTTCCTCTGTGGATTTAGCACCTCTTAGCGGAATCTGGAAAAATTCAGGATGCCTAATGCATTTCCTTATAGGTGGTTTCATTTCCATCATGTTTATGAAGCCTCACATTCTCATGGGACAGGAGAGCAAGATAAATCATTATAAATATGATGTATCATTAGCTCTGCACAGTGTAGCCTCATGAGTTACTCTATTCCATGGTCAGTGATGAGTAAGTTGTTGTTCTTCAAAATATCAGGACTAGGTATCCCCCATGAGCAGGTATCTCGGTAAAAGCTGAACTATTTTTAGTTGCGACATTAGATTTGCAATGATTCATATTCTCAGGCATTTTTAGTCTGGGAGAAATAAAATAGCATAGATTTAGAAACAGTAGCAGGAACACAGTGAGCTTTTTTCAGCTTCACATAGACCACCAAGGACAACTATATCATAATATTGTTCTCAGCTCCACGGACTGGTGGTGGCAGTTCCCGTAGGCAGTGGTGGGGTTTTTTTGGTCACTGTACACGTCCGTCATACCCACCGAAGGCTGGTAGGCATCTGTGTCTCACAAGAGCCCTAACTCCATTTGCAGGTGGGATGCAGATACACACAGCAATTGGGAAAGATCCTTCTGTTCTATTTCTTTGGCTTCTTGAGAAAGATGGAACTCGGGATCATCTAGATCCTTGACACTTACTCATTTTTTTGCCTCTACCACCATGTTCCTCTAAAGTCTTACGTAACAGACTTACCACAGCTAGCTAAAATGGATAAGTTTTATAATAGCAAATTCTAGTTTGCCACCTTGAGCTGTCCAGCTACCAGCACAGGGGCTGTACATCTCCCTGGGTCACACAGCATCCTGCCTCGGCAGGCAGCCCAACAGCTGAGAAATAGGAGCAGCCATAAACCTCGGAAAACCAGGCAGCTAACTACTGCAGTGACAAAAATGCCTTCCAAAAGGCTCAGCAGCAGGTTTACAGCCAGGAGCACCCACATAATTTTCCTACACAAATAAATAAATTAATAAATTGCAACCATTTTCTGACAACACTGGAATGTTTTTGTTTTCAACAAAATCCTGGTTTGGTTTTGTTTTCTTCTAATGCAGAAAATTTTGTTCCCTGATCAGCTGTGTTTATTTCCTTGTATCCTGCCTGTCCTCTCTGATGTGTATTTATTCCTCCTGGGTTGCTTTTATTTGTTTACTACCTAGCAGAAGGAAGCATTACTCGTAGCTTGGAGAGGCAGGAGGTAGTGTCATGTGAACAAGTAATTACTATTATGAATATTTAATCAGGAATAGGATGAGCCTTGTCTAATACACACAGCCATGTCTTAGTCCCTGTGTAAGAAGACATGTGGTTAGAATCCATATTCACTCTCTCTTCTTGCTCTCGGAAACAATTTGAAAAAAGAACAAACCACAGCTACAGCAGGACAGAAAACTTCCTTCTGTCTGGATATGGAATCACTTACAAATGGAGCAACAGCAATAAGCCAGCACAATCACAGGTCAGTTCCTTCAGGGAGCCATAAGTGTGGGCTGCTCTCTACAGAGAAGCCAGCCAGGGCCTGAGGATGAGACAGAGCAGGCACAGGCAGCATCCTCATCCACAGGGACTGCACGACTGCGGGATGCTGAACATGGAGCAGAGGAGCTCTGATAAGCGACACTAAGCAGGCTCACCAAGAACTCGGATCACTGAGCCAGCCCACAGGGATGCAGCAGGCCTGAGGTCAAGCCGGAAGGGCAATAAGTTAGATCAGATCAGGATCAGCAAAGTCCATGATCAGCCACAGGCACAGCTGCAAAGTAGTCAAGCCAAGGATCAGGGGCAAGAGGCTGAGCAAAACCAAAACCCCTGAGTAAGAGAGGGGCTCGGAGAAAGGCACTTCCAAGCCTGTTCTCACACAGTTCTTCTCCACAGTAACACTGCAACAGAGCTAGCCTTGAGCACAAGGGACTAAATTTTGAGAGTCCTGAGAGGCTGTGCAGCTTTCCATGTCTGTACAAACCTGAGTGCTCCCTCTCTATCACGGTCTCTCTCTGAGAGTGAGCACTTACCAGGAGAGACACCTGTTCAGATTGGGCACTGAAAATATTTTGCAGCCCTGTGTATAACCTGCAGCAATGAATTTAACACATCTCCAGGAACAAGAGCAGCCTTGCACAATATAGTTCAGGATAAGAATTTTTTTTCCTCCCTCTATTTTAATTAAGCTGCACATGGTGTTCTAATAAGCTCTGATGCCATAGGGTCAGCCATGGGCTCCGGAGCATCATTTAAAAGTGAGGTTTTGTATCACAATGAAAACACACCATATTAACACAAAAGCACTAACAAAAATAGCAAGATGGAAAAAAAATTGGAGCCATGTACTTTGCTGCAAGGTCAACCTATGATGAACTTTCAGCCTCTAATTAAAACCACGATATGTTAGTTTGTTTTTGTAGCAAAAATACCATGGAGAGACTAAAAATATAGCAGGCCATCAGCTCTTGTCTAGACAGCAGTTAACACCAGTGGTTTTTTGTGCAGCTTCTGCCCAAAAACTGTTCAGTTCAGAGGCTAATAAAAAAAATCTCACATGACATGCACCTGCTTCCAAATAACCCTCTGGTACTTCTAGTCCCCAAAATTCTTATGCAAGAGAAAAGGAAAGAATTTAATAGAGGTCTGATGAATAATTTATTATGAAAATTTAATTTACAAAAAACATTTGTAAATAAATGGCATTTAGTAACAAATGAAATTCCATACATCACTTCCTGTGTGAGATCCCAATCTAATTAAAACGCTACAAAACAAGGGAGCCAAACTAGCAAATGCTGAGGCTCTAAGCTCACAGATTTCAGTCCTGTTTGCAAGACTTTCAAAATCTCCACATGTAGGACTTTGTTACATGCTCTGTATAATCTTGTTTTTCTCCCAACCTATTTTGATTATATTAAATAACAGAATAATAGAACATTTAAGATTGAAAAAGACCTTTCAATCATTGAGTCCAACCATTAACCCATCACTGCCAAGCCCTCCACTAAACCATGTCCCCAGGTGCCACATCTACACATCTTTTAAATACTTCAGGGATGGGGATTCCACCACTTCCTTGGGCAGCCTGTTGCGAAGCCTGGCCACCCTTTCTGTGAAGAAATTTTTCCCAATATCCAATCTAAACTTCCCCTGGTACAACTTGAGGCTGCTTCCTCTCATCCTATCACTTGTTGCTTGGAAGAAGAGACTGACACCCACTTTGCTACACCCTCCTTTTGGGTAGTTGTAGAGAGCAATAAGATCTCCCCTGAGCCTCTTTTTCTCCAGGCTAGAAAACCCCAGCTCCCTCAGTTGTTTCTCCTCCGGCTTGTGCTCCAGACCCTTCTCCAGCCCCATTGCCCTTCTCTGGACACGCTCCAGCCCCTCAAGGTCCTTCTTGCCATGAGGGGCCCAGAACTGGACACAGGATTCAAAGTGGCCTCACCACTGCTGAGTACAGAGGTACAATCAGTGCCCTGGTCCTGCTGGCCACACTATTGCTGATATATTGGCCTTCTTGGCCACCTGGGCACACTGTTGGCTCATATCTAGCCATTTGTCAAACAGCACCCCCTGGTCCTTTTCTGTGGGGCAGCTTTCCAATGAGCTGCCCAAAGCATTGTAGCAAATACACATCATACGGTGGATTAAAACTCATGTGTTCCTACTGATGGTAACCGGCAATCTCAACACTTCACGATTTGTATGTCAGCTCACTTCCTCCACTCCCAAAGGTAAAACTTTCATCCAGCAACATCAAGGAAAAAAAAAGCCCTCTTAATTAAGAACTTCTCCTCTGACTTATTTTTGTTGCCTTGAGAAGGAAATAGGGTCAAATTAGAGCCCTCTATTTTCACATTTCAGGAACAAATCCACTGGTGAGATGATGTGATTCAATACCATTGCAGAAGAAAGTATTTTTCATACATTCTGAAGATTTTTAAAAATGTTAACACCAACATAGATGAAAAACCCTTTTATAAGTATAAACCACAGTCATAGAATGGTTTTGAAGCAACCTTTAAAGATCATCTAAGTCCACCCACCCCTAGCATGGCTGCAACACTTTTCACTAGATCATGTTGCTCAAAGCCCCATTCAACCTGATCATGTACAGTTCCATTGACTGAGCATCCACAATATCTCTGGACAACCCATGCCAGTGCCTCACCACCTTCCTAATAAAAAAATTTCTTCCTTATGTCCAATCTAAACCTACCCTCTTTCAGTGTAAATCTGTTACATCTTGTTCTGTAGCTGAAGTCTCTCTTCATCAATATACAAAGTCTACATTGTATACCAAAAGGCCAGAGCCTTCTCTTCTCCAGTCTGTACAACTCCAGCTCTCCCAGTCTGTCCCCACAGGAGCGGTGTTCAGTCCTTTGATCACTTTCATGACATCTAAAGCTAAGCATCACAAGTTTTATGGCAAAGCTTCTGCTAATGTACAGATTCTATAATCAGATCTCATTGTGATGCTAAAGAAAATTATTTCCACTGTGCCATTCCAAAAATATCGGATATATTTGCTATACATACAATAATTGGAACACATTAGTGTTACCATGGATTTTAATCACTCCCTTACTTTTACCTTACTTACCTGTGTTATTCTGTATATAGAAAAATTTTTGGCTCCTGGGACATGCTAAAAGTATTTGAATGTCCAAATGTGGTGTAGTACTCCTGCTCATTAAGTACCTGACAGTGAAAGCCATAGAATTTAAAGCAGATGAGGAATAAAAACTTTTCTCTATCCACAGCCACAAACCTCAACCTGTCTGCAGGTGCACCCATTAACTATACAAGAAGATACACACCCATATGTCAAAATGCCTGGTTTACACTTACAAAAAGAGAGGTGTCTTTAACAATTTTATTAAATAATCTGTAAGTGCAAACATGAGACTATGAAGAATATGCAGTGCTTTGAACTTTCCTGAAATCTCTAAAAAATTATTGGGTTTTTTTATTTTTTATGGCATTGATGTTCTTTGGTCTTTCCAGAACCTCCTAAGTGTAATACCAGGGAAGAAAGTACAGGCCGCCTTATACCACTTTCTGGAGCTACACTACACACTTTCAGGCACATAAATCACTCTGGTGAACCAATGGTTCTGTAGTATGGCCGTAAATGTAGTAGTCTGCAGGTGACATAAGAGATGGCGCATTGGATGCAGATGGAAAATTCATCATGTGGTGTTTTCGTTACAGTTCTGTAGTGGAGACAGATAGATTTGCTTTTTCTTCTTTTCCTAAAGAGTGAATGGGGTCTGATTTTCCATCAATTTATGCTGGTGTAACCTAAGGGGGAATCTATTAATGTTATTGGGTTTTCATTAACATGAAGTTGTGTAATGAATGGAAGGAATTATTCCACAGCTCATTGTTTCCATCCTGTAGAGTTCCACTGGCAACTTGATACAAACACACATACAGGCTCAGCTTGACTCACTGATACTGTCTTTCAAAGTAATTTAGTACCTTAATTGTCAAATCCAGACCATTATACATCTTAGACATGAGAACAAACTGTGAGAACCTAAGTCAACACTAAAAGTAGTAATACAAACAGAGAACAAAATGAAAATAGGGTTCAATTGCACTTAAATAGAATGCTAGTGTTACATCTTTTCCCTAAGAAAGTAAAAAGTTGTGGAGCAAGACTCAAGAGTTGTGGGTGTATCCCAGACAGATAGATGAGTCATGGCAATATACAATCTCAAAGACTGTGTAAAAATAAAACCAGGTTGGCTTTGTTGAAAATTTATTTTGGGAAAAACTTTGTAAATAACTGTAATAAAGTCATAATGACTGCTCTACCACTTGAAGAATGAGATGGTTTAGTTTGCATTTGCTTTATTTAAAAGCTGTAAAATAAAACAAAGCAAAGTAAACAGCTGACTGTTACACTTGACCCAGACCAGTCTTACAGATTTCATTCCAATTTGGAACGCCAGTGAATTTACAAATTCTTGACTAATGTTTCTGCAGAATTACTGCTTTTACTTGATTTATTCTTTTATGAGTTCCAGACACAAACATTTTTTCAATAAAAATCCTTAGGAGAGTTAAGACTTGGGGCTTGAATATATTTGGAGAACAAAAGACAGCCCTATGGATATTTTGACTGACATGCTCTGTAACAAAGCCCTGTGCAGTTGTTTCTGCATCAGGACCATGCCAAAATTCCTTCTTGAATAACACCCTCTCTTCTAGAAAGATTGAGAATATCCAGGAGATGGAGAATCAAAATCTTTCTAGACTATTTTTTTCCCCAACACGAACTATTATTCTCACTATCAAAAGGCATACTTAGTGGTTTTGTTATGTATCCTTGTTGGCCTGTTTTGGAATAGTTTCTCACTGACTTCTCATGTTGTAGGGTTTTTCCCACTCATTTCATCATGTCCCTGGAAACTTCCAACTGTAGCAAAGACCAGGATAACATTACCAAGTCTCACATTTGAGCAGTGTACTTTCCCTCAATTGCAAACATTGCATTTGGCAGAGTCAAAATTCATCCTCTTCAAAGCAGACCCTTTGTCCAGTTGCTCTGGGTGGGTTCATATGATTACTTGTCATTTACTACTTCGTATTTTAAGACACGAGCAAATTTTACCAAGAGCATTTGGTACATCTGATTTCCAAGCATTAAACGTCTATCCAGTTGTTCAGTGAAAACATGTTCCCTGTTAAAGTCACTATCAAAGTCCCCCAATAAAATTGCTCTTTGATAATGCCTCAGTTGACAATCTCCTTATTAATCACTTTTTAATATGGACTACACGGACCACAAAATTCAACTGGCTGAAATGGCAGCCTCATTTATAGGATATGTCAGAAGTATCTTACAAAATTCTATAGCCAAATTTATCGATAATATCAGTTGTTCTGCCTTGGCTAAACCCAGTGACTTACAAGCCTGAAAGAACTGGGTACAGCAAAACCCATGACTAGTCATGGAGAACTGACATGGGGTTGAAGCATGTCCCACTCTTAAAGTAAAAGTCACAATATATAGTTCATCTGTTGCTGTAGCTATCACATCAAAACCTGGGATCCAAAAACCTCCCAATTTGTTTTTGTTATAAAATTTTAAATGAGAAATGCAACTATCACAACTGTATTTAATTTGGATACAAGGTATCATTTACACTGCTCAATAAAACAATTTATTCTAATAAACTGTGCTTGAGATTCTTCCATTTTAAAAGAAATTGAAAATTTATCATAATCAGGTCAATTTTTTTCCTCATGAAATTCAGTAAGAGGCATTTTCACTGGCAATGAACCCACCCAGGACATAAGGGGCATTTGTACAGCTAAACAGCTTTGTGGGAAGATGTTCCCCACCACTATGTGACTCCAGAGGGGCTCCTGGAGGGAAACAAGGCACAAGCAAACAATTTTGTGTAGTCTTGGGTCAAATTTTAGTGGTCCTAAGCAGAGAGGTAAGGAAAGAAGAATTAAGACAGTTAAAGAAGACTTCCTTTCACATTGCTTTTAAGTGTTATGACAAATGCGCTGATCTCCCCAAAAGAGTAAAAAAGACACGGTTGTCCAAACAAAGGCCATGCAGTTCTGACACAGAGCAGGAAACAGGCAGAGTGATGGAGGGTAGAAGGACCCTTAAAGAGCAACTCCAACACAGAGCTCCTCTGCAAGTGATTGAACCAGTATGTCCCAACATAAGTGAACAGAAGTCATGAATATAAAAGAGAAATTGAATCAACAGAAGGAGTCTGTCACTTTCTTTTTTCTGCATGTTCTTTCCTGAAGGCTTGTTACATTCTGCCAGGTTAGTTCCACAGAACTGAAACAACTAGATACACTAAAATCAAGGAATATTTCCTATAGGCTTCATCAAGATTTCCATCAAGGTTCAAAATAGATAAAAGCAAAGGTCTGTAAAATCCTCTACCTTTCTCAGTACAAGGATCTATATTAGAGTCACAAACGATCAGGTGATCCTCCTGGGATTTTGATTGCAAACCCATTTAGCCCACTAGCAAGTCTCCAAAAAAGGCTGTTAGTGAACCTTTAGGGCAAAAAGTATGAGAAGTAGGACAAACATAGGATGACTTTCCCTCTGATAGCCTCTAAGCATTTCCTTCCTTCCTTCCCTTCTGTCCATCAAAACCGTCAGGTCCAAGTGAAAGAGATTCAGGTAGGCCAATATGCAGATTCAAGCATGAAAGGGTCACATACTTCTCAAAGGCTTTTTCTTTTACTTCTGCCTTTGTGTCTGGGACTCCTACGCTGGAGGGCTTTATTATTCCCTCTCCTTTACCTCACCAACAAAGGAAAAAGAGAGCTTCTCCAAAACACGCTCACCCTCTTTCTCCTTTGCAAAACAAGTCTAGTGCCTACCACTGTCAGCTACATCACCTGTATGCCTGGATCCTTTCCATGAGTTAGTATTGCCATGAAAACATAAAAAGAGAAGCAGGAGGCTCTGCTTCTCTATATTTGGAGTGCATAATTCAGAACTGAATGTAATTTTCAAGATAGCAGGCTTTAATTGGCATAATATATGCTTAACCAACTAGAGATACTTTTTTTGTTGCCTTTTTGTTTTGTTACAGGCATAAGTTAAGATTTAGCCTGCATCTAAAAAGACAAAGTGAAGCTTCAAGTTTTTATATCTTTGAAATAGTTTAATAGACAATATAATGTTTCAATTTAATTAATCTAGCCTCCTTAACCAGCGTGAAGTAGTACAGGCCAAATCCTCAGCTGACATACTTTAGCATAAATTGAGTAAATCCAGTGCTTTGAGATGAAATAATTGCAGAGGTGTAGAAAAACTAAAGACTTTTTATGGAAGCTACCCAAAGGGATATGGTTGCATACACAAGTAAAACTAATAATACAAAAGCGTATAAATCTCTATAGTGCACACTCCATTTTTGTGAGGAGGAATACATAACTAGAGGAAAAACACACAGGCATCCTTTTTGTCTCACATGCTAATCATCTTAGCTCAGATTCTTTCAGATTGTGTGAGCTTTCTCTCATCCCTCCCCCAAAAGAATATTATAGAGCATATCATCTCTGATTTTGCCTGAGAGAAGTAGTAAGATTTAAAAGAGTGGGTAGACAGCATAACCAAGATAAATTCAGAGTCACCATTCTGAGAATTCTTAACCCAACCCAGGAGACTCCCAAGTCCCAAAACTGGGACAGCCCCAATACCAGTTAATAAAGTGTTCTATAAATGTGCACACTTCTAAAGCTCTCTATTTGACTATCTATTTCAAAGTTAGCTTTATAAAGAGAAGAGAGATTTATTTGTGGGAAAGTTTTATGTGAATACACTTTTGTCCCTGCTCACATGGGAAAAAGGATATTTGCTGCTCACATTGTCCACCACTGACTATTTTGCTTTACAAGTTTCAGACATCCAAGCTGAACCAACAAAAAACACTGGATGCAAAGAAAAACCAGCAATCAGAAAAAACAGACTAAAGAGAATTGTCACATTGAAAACTGTTTGAGCAGACTATTTGGTGAGGCCTTGTAAACAGTAGAAAAATCCAAAATGTAATCAACCTGCAACCAGAAAAGTTTCCGTGAACTTACTGGTCCTCAAGAAATTTGTCACGTTTCATTACCACATTTCAGATATATCCTTACTTAATAGGCACCATGGCAACTCTAAGGAGATATGACTCCTCCAAAATCCTTGTCTGGATCAAATCACCATTGCCTTTTATCTTTCTTCTTTCTCATCTGAAATCTGAGCTTAGCACAGTAGGACAGAGAACTCCTATCTACAAAGCAGGTTCTCTTTCTTCTACTGCTTCCTGGGATATTAACATGCCTTACACAAGAGGAGAGATTGCTCTCTGCTTTCCCTGGGTCTATTGTCCCTACACAAACAGACATGGACAAGTTAGTCCACTGCTCAAAGATACTGCTTCACCTTTGGTCACTTTGGTGACTTGTGCTTCGGCTGACTGACCAGAGCAAACCCTCCTGTGCTGAAGTACTCAGACACTGCGACAATATTTCATCTCTTACATTCTATGCAAACAAGTATCTGGGGTAGTGTGGAAATGTAGACTAAATTGAACCTTCCAGATTCCAATCTTTTTTTAGCTGTGTCCTTGAAATTATCCTCCACACTGGAAATATATTTTTTTCTTTAATGAAGCCAGTGATGGGAATTGTTTACTACCTACTAATAAATCTTATTCAGGTATAATACTTGACATGGAAATTGTTGTAGCAAATAACATGTAAGTGCATGATATTAACATAAGCATTAAGTTGACCTAGTTAAATGGAAATGCTGTCTTCTTGTGCAAATTAACTTTGGTAAAAACCTAGGCAAAATGTCAAGGTTACCTACCTAAATTTACGCACATGCAGCCATGTTTTTGATCCCTGGTAGAAGCATCCTCTACTCACTCTGGCATTGGTCTGCAACATCAAACATATCCATAAAATTAAGGAGAACTGTAGCTCTTCAGCACATTGGGGCAGGGGCCAACAGACAGGGGTGCAACTCACAGTTCACAGAGAAATGCAGTTTTCAAGTTCAGACTCTTGGAATGAGTGGAGTGAGACATTCATATGAGGTTTTTTATGATCTGGGCCTAACTTCAGTTGGACAGCTTTGACTTAGGTGAGCACCTATGCTAAATACTCTATATTTGCAAACGTGGTTTAAAAGCATGATCTAGAGTGAGGGGAACAAACTCAGTTTATTGCTGGTATTTCACTCATTTCATTCCACTTAAAACTGTCTTTCAATTATATCTTATCTGACATTTTAAGATATATGCAGCTGGTGTTTAACACACTCTTTTCTACTTATGAGCATCATTTCTCACTACACCTGTCAGGTGCAAATACCATATATTTGCACCAAGAAAACTCAAAACATTTGATTATTAGTATATGTATTCCCACATTTGGTAATAACTACTGCAGTAGGAATGGAATTGACTTTTTTAGTAATTGGAATGCATAGTCCTAAATATTTAATGATTTATAACATCTACCTCTGCCGCAATGCCTCCGGTGGGGATACTGGGCATCCGCTCGTGGTTCCAGGGGCTGGCCGGGCTGCTCCGAAGGCATGGGAGGGCTGGCAGAGGTCCTGTAGGGGTTCGCCTATCCCACCGATGTTACAGGCGCGCCAAGGAAGGAGAGACAGGTGGAGGGGCTTTCCCAGATCTTTTATTTGGGCACCAGGATCATGCCAGAGAAGCGCTGGCACAGCATGTTACAGTTACATATACACCAACATGAGGGGGCAGGGGAGGGTACAAACATCCTGTGAGGTAGGAGTGCAGGGTTTGAATTTGGTGGGCTTTGTATAGGATTGCAAAATACAGAGCCCTCCAGGGGGGAAACCGGATACCAAGGTGGGAGAGGGGGGAGATAGCAGAGCCTGGCCATGAGGTAAACCAAAACTGGCCGGAGCACACCGCAACATACCTCCACCCAAGCCATAAAATACTATGGGTCTGCCTAACCTGCAGATTATACTACTTTAATGGCATTGATTTGTATTCGTAGGTGCAAAATCCAGTTTTAAAGAGAAAGAAAGAGGACAATACCCGAATTATTAAGGAAGGAAGCTGCTTCTTTTGGGCATAGCACTTGTTGCTGTTGTCCATGCTGATTTCAAACAAGAGGCAAAAAATCTTACTTCACTTAAACATGGAAATATGGAGCTGACTTTTATTCTGTGCTCTCCAACTCTGTGACATGTTTGGAGTATATATTGATACCCACAATGATCAAATAAAACATTCTCCTTGTGGTCTGCCATGCATAAGCTACTCCTTACTATAACCCTCAGACTAGTGTGGAAGTCAGGAGGAGGAAAAGAACTAATAAGTTAAAGAGCAGTTCTGTTAAGGACATCAGGGAAGATGAAGACCACATAGTGTTATTTATTTCCACTTTTATTTCCCGGTGGGAAATTTGTGACTGACATGTTGAAGCAGACTTTAATCTTGGCCTTCCAGATCTCAGGTGAGGGCTCTGAAAATTCTGGCTATGGGCTATTCTGATCCTTCTTCTCATGAATTTCAAGTCTTGTATAGGATTCTGGTACTTATGGCCTGGCATTTTCTAGCCTTATCTTAGTCCCCAGGCAACTCTCTAGCCAACACAAAACACATCAATAAAATGGGAATGCTAAGGCTCCTAGAGCAGTTTACCTTCCTTAAAAAAACTCAGCATGATTTTTGCTATCATATCTGCTCATAAAATAATCTATGTTCCTGATATCAGACACATCAACAGTTCATTTAGCTCTGGCCTGCCTGGCATGCTGCCAGAAAACAAAGGATTTAAGGGTAGGTGGATCCTTGGGCCTGGGGAATAAGAATTCAGACACATTGAGTACACAGGATGAAAGTTCAGATTTAAAGAGGGAAAGGCATCCAATAGCCCATCTGGATCTTAAAAAGGTTTAAAAAAATTGCTCTCCAATAGGTTTCTCAAGAAAAAATATGGATGCTGGCAAAAGGGGAAAGGATGTTATAATATGGGAGACAGCTAGCAGGGAGACTTCACCCGGCAGAGGCCAGAAGATGTAGCAGTGACCCAGCCAGCCATCTCTATGAAAACTAACGAAATAACTCGGATAGATTTTTTTCCCAGGATAGTGAATCTGAGGGAGATGGAGAAAGCATGGCTGGGGGAAATCCCCTAATTCTTCCACATTTTAGCCTTGTCACTCAAAGGCTCTGTTCCACCCCTGTTATTTTAATATGCATCAGGTTGTTTTAATATTCAGCGAGTGCTGGAAAGTTCTGCTGTTCTGTTATGTTGGTTGGATAATTCAAATATGTTCCGCCTCTGTTCAGAACTCATCGGATAGCTGTCACTCCTCGTCATTCTGTGATTTGTAGGGACCCTGGACCCTTCCCTCTGTAACCACCACATTCCTTTCCCCTTAAAACTCTGTGTAACTGCCCCCCCAAGGTCTTTCTCGTAGCCTGCATCCCCTGACAATAAATTTGGGTGCTGCTCTAGGAAAGTCCGTTCTCGCTTCTTTGTTCCTGCCCACGCTTTATTAATATTGACCGCTCTGCTCAACTGCTGCAGAGTTGATAGCTAGGTAAAAAGATAAACAGAGAAAACTGCTCCTCTGCAGCCGTTTATCTGACCAAGTGCTGGACCATCGTCCCACAGGCTCCCGGGCAGTCCTGCAGCCAAAGCATTAAGAAGACTCCTCATCTAAAGAGTGAGCATGCAGAATCAGACTTCAAGGGAGAGAAAATAGGGTTTTTCCTAGGGACCCAAGCTAGACTGTATAGCAATTGCTGTGATTTAGAAAGGCACCAATTTACTGGGTTGAAAGTAAGGCTGGAGAAAAGGATTCACTCTGAAAGAATACAGAACTGAAGAAAGATACTGGTTTATAAGCCTATTTTATTTCCAACTCACTTTATATTTTCACTACCCTTTAAGAAGTTTGCTTTTCTAGTTTATATTTCATCTCAGTGTCTAGAAACCTCACTTTTAAAAAGGTGCAGGAAATCTAGCTCAAAGCTCCAGGCTCCTGGAGGATCATAGCAGTGACACTTTTTACTTCAAAAAAAGAATCTATAGGCCAGTGCTATTTATCCCAAACAAATCTGAACTACTGTAGAAGGGTGCTTCTGTTCTGCTTATTACTGTGAAAGTGTCTTTCAATTACAACACATTCGCTTTATTGCAAACTATTTTAAAACAGGAGCTGAGCCTAATTAAAGGAAAAAACAACTTTTTTTCTACTTGGCCCTGAATTCTAACATTATCTCAGAAACAGACCATATTTAGTGCATCCATACATATTATCTTCACATAATGGATAAGAATAACAATGAATTATTAAGAAATAAACAATATTGCTTTTGGTACTGTAGATATTATGTGTCTTTAAATCAGACAAAACCAGAAACAGAATAAAGTCTTTTTCTTTGCCTCAAATCACTTACATATACTCGTTCTCACTGAAACAAAGTAATCAGCTGACTTAACTGATATCAACAGCAGTCTATGAACGTGTTCACAATGCATAAACCAAGAACGCTAAATGATTATAAAATTATATATATATAAAAAACCCTTCCCATGATGATATTTTTGCCTAATATCCAGTCTAAACCTTCCCTGGCACAACTTGAGGTCATTTCCCCTTATCCTGTCACCTGGGAGATGAGACTGATCCCTACCTCACTCAGCCTCCTTTCAGGTAGTTGTAGAGAGCAGTGAAGTCTCCTCTCAGCCTCCGTTTCTCCAGACAGAACCACCTGAACAGTCTCAGCCACTTGGCATCAGACTTGTGCTCCAGACCCTTCCGCAGCCCCATTGCCCTTCTCTGGACATGCTCCAGCCCCTCAATGTCCTTCTCATAGTGAGGGGCCCAGAACTGGACACTGGATTTGAGGCGCGGCCTCACCAATGTCCAGTACAGGGGGACAATCACTGGTCCTGCTGGCCACACAAGCCAGGAGGTCATTGGCCTTTTTGGTCACCTGGGCACAGCTGGCTCACGTTCAGCTGCTGTTGACCAGCACCTGCAGGTCTTTTCCCAGCAGGCGGCTTTCCAACCACTCTTCCCCCAGCCTGCAGAGCTGCATGGTGTGGTTGTGACCCAAGTGCAGGACCTGGCACTTCACCTTGTTTACCTTGGTCTATTGATCCAGCCTGTCCAGATTCCTCTGCAGAGCCTTCCTACCCTCCAGCAGATTAACACTCCCACCCAGCTTGGTGTCATTTGCAGACTAAGGCTGCACTCAATTTCCTTGTCCAGATTGTTGATAAAGATATTAAACAGGACTGGCTGCAGTAGTGATCCCTGGGGAACACCACTTGTGACCAGCTGCCAGCTGGATTTAACTCCATTCACCACCACTCTCTGGCCTCAGCCATCCTGACAAGTTTTTTGCCCAGTAAATTACTGTAAACTGGTATCTTCTGGATGAACCTTCCTACTCAGATTGATAGGAGACACCTCTACTCCTGCACTGTCTTATTGACCTGGAATTCTGCATCAGGGTGTGGCACACACTATTGGCATGAAACACTGAAACTATAAAAGGGAAGATTTCCTCCATTATTTTTATAGCTGTTTTAAAATTTCCATGCCAAAGTCATTATCTAGGACAGGTGCAGGTGGGTAGGATCCTACCTTGTATTTATGAAAAAGAGAACTGAGAAAAACGTCTTTCTTCTACTATGCTATGGACAGAGAAACAGCACTTTACTGTCCCACCTTTCCCCTGAAACTGGCCCAGGAAAAAACTACATTATGTACCAAGAACCTGGAAGATGACAGAGAAAATCACAGTGCTAAATAAAAATCATCCTGAAGATTTCAAACTAGTGCAACAGAACCTCTCAGATTTTGTCCTTGGACAAAAAAATTGCACTAAATCAATTGAAAATGGAGAATTTTAAACATTAATTTGAACTGAAATAAATCCCTACAAATGCATTGTTTGAAATTGGCATGTGGCTCTTTGGTTTAATAAAGTGAGCTACTGAATTCAGCTTAGTCAATATTTTATTTATTTTGATTTAAATACCTGAAGGCACCTCTCCAGCTTGTTCAGCACCTAATACACTATTAAAAGTGCATTTTAAAATTAAACAACATAAATCAATTGATTCAAGAGGAACTCACCAAGCTGCCTTTTGAAAATTCCTTTTTCCTTTTTGCATTTCAGAAATGAACCTTTGTCTAAGAAAGAATTTGCAGCAGGTCAGAAACTCAGTGAAACCAAGTCTAAGACAGATGTGTCAGCAGCAATTTAATTCAAGTTAATTAGGAAATCGAAAAGCAAAATGGTCTCAACTGATCTAGTTAAACTTGTATATTATGCTTTTGAGAGCAAATGTATGTAGGATAGGATAATATTCCAACTTTGTTAGAGAGATGCAAGTGGCTTTTAGATAATGTGCAGCCAACTAATGAATAGTTGTGCTTATCAAAGAATTTAATTTTGCTCTAATGATGTCATTCTAACTAAATAGATAATTTGCTTTACATATGAGCTTGATATTGTAAAACACTATAGCTATTACTGCATGAGGATATTACTAGGAAACATGGAGTTTGTAATTACCCATCTTAATTATGTCTCTATAATCAAAGAGAATGCATAAGTTAAAAGAATGAATCACAAAAACCTGCAGTTTATCTCTGGCTTAATAATAATACAATACAAGCACTTACTCTATCTCTAATTTTTTTTTCTTTATGTGGTACTATCTTACTATTAACCTAAATCCTGAAAGCACCTTGAAACATCAAGAAGCAGGAGAAATAACTGCTTCCTTCTCAGTACTCATAACAGAGGACTGTTTTGCTATTGCCTTGTGTGCAATCAGACTTCACATGGGATAGCTCCTTCCCTATAAGATTAGCTATGTGAAGATAAAAAGAAAGGATCTCTAAAAGAGTTAGTTTTCTCAGCTATTGCTCCAAGAGGTGATCTCTCTCCTTGCAGAACTGCCCTACATTACCTGAGCATCTTCTGCAGATTCCAGTGGAGGAAAGCGTCTTAATTTTTTTTCTTTTCTTTTTCCTCATTTTCCATTGATCCTCAAGGATTTGGAGACCTAGGTGCCATTGACTTTATGCAAGTCTCCAAGCCCCTTAGGCAGCTATGGAGAGTCCCGTTCTACATAGTAGAAATAATGGCAACTATACCTGGTTTGCAGGAAAAGAATCAGTCCTGAGCACACCAAAACTATCAATCTCCTTTCCACTGACAGATATTTTAATTTTAATCTTGCAGCCTAAGATAAACAAGAGGCAATGTTTACCTGTACCACCCAGGGAGAGCAGCAATACACAAATTGTTACGTGGACAGTGCAGCCAAGCTTCTCTGAAGCTCTGTGGGGTAAATAACTGGGAACACTCCTCTTTGCGTGCACTGCTGGGAGAAGGCCAAGGCTCCTCATACATATTAAATATTTACATCAAAGGGAAGTATCCCACTACAGTGATAGTTTTCTTCCTGAATTCTATTACACTTCTTCTTCAACATGTGATTTTTAGCTTTTTTCAAAGTCTCAGTCACAGCAGGATGAAAAATGTATTTACTCTAGGGACAACAATCTCAACAGCCAATAGCCATTCTAAGCAGACAGTTCTTACAGAAAATAGCAAATATTGAGTTCCTAATGCCCTTGTTTTACCCCTCCCAATATGACTACCCCTACCTCAAAGTGCAACCCCTTTCCATTGGCTTCATGGTTCAAAAACATTTAGAGTGCTGTTACTAATGAAACAAAGTAATGCTGCCCAGAGTGTTAGCATCCCAGTTAAACCTGAAGGGAAGGTCATCTGTGGTTATTTCAAAGTTCTCTGCCATAGTTTGTCTACTCTGCCTCCTCTGGAGCTTTATGTTATGCTGTGTTTTAACTGACAGTGCTTACCTCTGGTATGTCAGCCTTTTAAGACGCTAGCTTATTTTTTTGGGTTTTTTCCAGATTTTTCCCTGGGATGTGGTATACAAATCCTTTTATTTCTATTCAAAATTTTGTATTTGCTCTGATTATCTGCTACCACTCCTAATTCTTTTTTATCAGTGCTCATGGGGTACACATCTCAATAGCAGAACTTTATCTCAAACTTCTCCAGCTTAGCATACATTTCCCACTTCCAATGAACTGTATTTCACAGACCACTGTGGTTTTTGAAACACAAACTGAAGAAGTTCATTATTGATCTAATGTTGAGCCAATAAAGTGAAAGGTGTGCTGATTAAAAAGAGCAGACTTCTTTGAAGGACTCAACACCATGACAGCAGGTTACTCTGCAGTGCGAGGAGTAGAAAAACTATGCACACCTCTTCCATAATCTTTGAAAACACCAGTTCAAATTCATTTGTGGGACACATTAAAGTCTTCAATGTTACCTGGCAAATAAACTTTTAGGAGCTGTGTCTCAAACTCCTGGTATATGTTACAAATTCTTCAGTTTAAAGGTAATGTCACAATTCAAGTGTTTTAATAAAAAGGAGTGAAACTATGAAAAATATCACATTGAACAATGAAATTTTAGAATTTTTAGGACTGGTGCATTTTCTCACCAAGAAGATACAAAACAAGTCAGAAATCTGTGACAAACAGGCAGTAAGAATAATTTGTTGCAGAACTACAATCATATCATTAGAGGAGTTCTTTAGCAGGACCCAGTATTGAGTGAAAACTGGAGCAAAGATTTTTCCATAAGACTGCTAATAAAAATTTAAAAAACAAAACAAAAACAAGCAAACAAAAACCCCCCAAACTAGCTTATTTATTTTGCAATACCAGTAACTGTAAGTTATGAGTCTTGAATTACATTTACAAATGTTTATATCAAAATCCTCTTCCTAACTTGTATTTAGTTGCAAAACTCCTTTAAGCAGGAGTACACTGTGAGGATGTTAAGAGGGACTTAATAATTAGGTGATCTCATTAATGCCACACAAAGGTTTGCAAGCAAAATATTTCCACACCATAGTTGAAAGCATCAGCAGATTGCCACTTGAGACAGAAAGGAATATTGCTGCTTGTCTTCAGAAAGTGTAAGCAGGTTCAGCACCTCTTTTAAACATTCACCCCATGCAAGAAGGAGAGTGTGACACGTTATTTCGCAGAGTAACTCTAGAGAATGGAGCCAATTTTTAGGTTTTCTTTTGAATTGTGCCATTTAAAGCCACCCTCAGAGGACAGACATGTCAGCAATAGGCCTAATCACCATGATTTGTTGGTCTTTTCCCGATTTAACAGAATATCTTGAACAGAACCACTGAGAATACCATGTTTGTTTTTTAAAGCCATTGTGCAATATGATAGTCAACTGATAGGAAGCTTATACCTAAGCAAGTTCTACATCATATTTAAAGTCACCTCTTGTCATACAAGAAGATTTAGTGAAAGTTCTGCCACCAGATTCACCTAAAACCAGCAGTTAGCATGGAAACATGGTACAAGCATGCAGCTTTCATATTCAAGAAACCTTCTGGTAACTCCCTTGAGTACTGGCCCCTTTTCTACCCCCTAGCTAATTTCTTAATATAGGAGGTTTCTTCAAGTTCTCTTATGATCTATTTAAATCACCGAGAAAATAGGCAATGTCACTGATCACAGTGGGGGTCTAAGAAGCCAAATAAAACCATGGGTTGACAAGTATGAATGAAGAAAGTTAAATTCGATCGGCCTGGTACAATAAAGACTTTTTCTGGATAGCAGTTTCCTGGCCTCTCCGTGAAAGAACGAGAGTTTGTAAACCAGCTTCAAAAATGCAGGAGAGAGCAGACATGTGGACTCTAAATATTTTCTAAATTTAATACACAAGGTTTTCACGAGAAATCTTGACTACACTGACACAATCAGCATAAGCAAATTGTTTCTTTCAGAAGTCTCTGTGTAACAGCACAATGGCAGAGAAAAGTTTGCCAGTGCTTTCAGCTTCCACTGAACTGAAGGTGACATTAAATAGACAATGAACAATTCACCATATGTCTTCAAACCTGAGCCACAATTCATAGAAAGAAGACTTTAGGAGCAACAGGGATGGGGACTCCAGGAAACAAACAAACAAACAAAAACCCAACCCCAAAAAGTAGATAAGTAACCTGTAAAACACAAACAGGCAATGGCTGAAAGTCTCAGATACTTGATTTTGCTATAGACAAGAACAGAGTCTCCACCACCAAGAAGATCAAGTTCCTTTTTGAGCTGATGAGAAGCTTTAGGCACCTAAAAATCCCATCTATTATTTGTACACTCACAAAGGTTCAGAGGAGGGAATGCTGTTAAACAGCATTATAACTTCCAATCTCAAAACTGCCAAGCTTTTGGAAAGTCCTGTCTGTCCCAAATTATGTTTGTTACCAAAGAGAAGTTTCCAACAGAAATTTCAAATTTCCCAAGAAAATCATGGTTAAGACCCTTTCCTTGAAACGTTCTTTCTGCCAAAAGCAGAATAAAAGATTTGGGCTATGTCACTACAGCAGCTCTGTACAACATGAGGACTTTCTCTACATAATAGAAAGAAAAAATAAAAATCTTCAGCTGTCCATGTATATGAGTTACAAAGAAGATTTGTGCTGTACCTTTGGCAGTGGAGGGAAAACATGCAGTTGCTACCATTAGCCTGAATGCACATATTGGCTGAAACAAACTGAGAGGTGTTAGATACAAAATGTGCTAGCATATAATTGGTTTTGAATAAGCTTATTCATGTGCAAAACCAAGGTGGCAGGTACAAATCAGGAATGTGTTGCACACCTAAACGTCAAAAATCTGACTATGGAGAAACACACACATGCATATGGACCGCATCAGCAGCAGAAAATGCAGCCATAAGGAGGCATAAATCTGTAAAAGGCAGGTTAATTATACACATGGGAATGATAAATAGCAGATCACACATGATTACTGGATGAAGGAAAAAAAAAGACCAAAGTATTCAACTGGAAAAAGCCCAAATTAAAGTGAAAACAGTTTAAATGCTAAAAGAATGAAGATCAAATACAAAGTCATAGCCTATGGCTAAAGAAGGGATAAAAAGTTAGGGGAGTACTTCAGCTACAATCATGGGAAGAAATTAGAAAAGTTTCTTCATGCTAGAATTCTCCAAGACAAAACATATCAGCCAAACTGTCAAAAAGAAGAGCGTGCTCCAATAAAGAACGCTATGTAAGTGGGCATTGATATGAGAGGCTATAACATATTTTGATTTTGATATGGAACATAAAAATGTAAAGGGATAATAATAGGAGAAAGCATATCTAGGAAGAGAATGAGACAAACATAATTGTAAAGTAAAAGAAAAGCAAAATGACAACATAGTCAGGCAAAGAAAATGACAACATAAAATAGGAACAGAGAATTACCAGTGTCATTAGCCATGGCGACGAGTCCTAAGACATCTTTAAAGAGAAGTCAGGTGATTAATAGAAGGAATGTAAGGGGTTGTATAGCAATCGGTTAGGTATATTTAGCTAAGGTAGCAAGGAAAGGGGAATAAAATATACAAGTCTCCCCTGTTACAAAGCCTCCGCATAATAAAAGGAAAGAATAATTCCTCAGTTATATATCTGTCTAGAGAAGTTGTTCAAGCAGACCAACATATAAATAAACAACATGAGAAAGGGTCCCTCCATTGTGGAGTAATAATGGAAAATCCATTCCAGCCTTGTTTAACATTTCCTGTGTAGAGTCGAGTAAAGATGTGCTAATTGCACTCCTGTGGAATATCAAGCAGAAAAAAAGTCGAGGGTTTTTTTGTAAAACAGACTGTCAGCTCATTAAAAATGATAATGTACTGTTTGTTTATTTATTTATTGTTATTTAAATTGGCATCAGATCACCAATAGTTACAGAAAATGTTTCTGCAGGATACCTTGTAGATATGTCTTTTGAAGAAATACAAGTTATTGTTCATTAATACACCTTTCTGATCATGCAGATCAGATTGATATTTGGCAATTTGGGTTACGCTGTTTTGTTTGGGGTTTTTCCTTTCTTTTTTTTTTTTTTCCTTTCCTTTCCCTGTACTTTTTCTTCCAGAAGCTGGTGCACCAATTACTATGGTTAACTGAATGACCAGGTCATCATCAGCAATTTGTCACAGTTCGAATAATTATTTCCTAATTTGCCTCAAGGAGCCGCTAATATTCGTGTGTATTCCTGCTGTAATATAGTGGCATAACTTCCATGTAAGGTCTTCACATGCAGTATACTTCTGTCTCCTTTCTTAACCTTCTATTCTCACACTTGCCAATGTGTTTTTCTGAGCTTAACTCCAGACAGATTTCCTCAAGTTTCCTCCTGCATGTTCTATTATTAAAAAGTCAATCCTATATAAACTTTGTGTTACACCTAAAGCAAATGCAGGTGGTAGCATCTGAGCTCCCAAACCTGGTTAAGTGACATAAAATACCTTTTCCCCTGTAACATACCAAATATGTGACAGAAAACTGATTATTGCGAGAATTCTAGCCTCCCCTCCTTTTCTTATTTTTAAACTAACAAATTTGTACCCCACTCCTTATGGCTTTTCTTAGTCACAGTGTAAAGTTCATGACTCCATTTTTCATCACCTTATCACTGTACAGTAGTAATAGACACATCTATGTGCAGTGAAGTGAGATTATGAAATTATAATCCTGGTTTTGGTTCTTTCCTAGAGCTCATGTGAATTTAGCTTTCACTCCACACGGAACTATCAAATGTTTGCTATTTTGTAACACGGATGTGAACTGACAACTGACCTACTTCTCTCCCAGGGGCTGAAAATTTTAAAGGTGTTTTTACCTTCCACTGTGGAACACCAAAATGGTTAAAGAAGGTATTAAGTGTTTTTGAAGCACAGTTAACACCAACTTTGTACTCTTTATTATCAAAGAGTACACTGACAGCTCTTTAAGAAATGCAGAGCAAGACACAAACTGAATTCAGCAAGAAGGAAGTACCACCACTGTCTGATGTGATATACAGTGTGGACAGTTCTTCCACACTTTCAAAGACATGAAAAATGGGAATAGCAAATCTAAAACTAAAAGGTGTGCAGCAATAGTGAACAGAACTTTAAAAGAGACTGATACAGAGAGAGTAGAAACAATACAAATCCAGAAAACAAGTGAAGAGTGTCCTAATTATTGACCATTATTACTCTATTGTATCCTGCAGTTCAAGAGAGCAAAGCCATGGACTGATCTAAAGTGATGGAAGTAACCAAGGACAGAAATTTCACATTTAAATTAGGACTTTCTTTCAGTCTCATCAGGGAAAAAGGGAGATGAGGTTCTCTCAAACCAGAGAAGAAGTAGAGCTTCAGGAAAAACCAACTCTTAAGTTATTAAAAAAATAAGAAGCTTAACTTGTAAGTATCCCAATACAGATAAAGATATTAGAATATTTGTAACAAGAACTAATTTATTAAGAGACGTGGACAGCTAGCCATTTTGGTCAATTTTGACTTGTCAGAAACTTTATTTAAGAGATTGATTCCAAAATGACATTTTATGAAGTAGCAAGAATTTTTACAAAATGCTTTTACTGCTTTAGAATCCAGGATACAGATCAGATTCATCACCAGGGGTGCTGATGGAACATTTGTTTCTGCTACACTGGAGATTATCTGTGTTGAAAGTATCAAGCAAACTGTGCCTGGGATTAGCTATTATTCTAAGAAGGTCTTTATTTTCTCCACCTCTTTGCTAATGCACTCGTACACTTCTTTCTACGGAGCAATTTGCTTTATTTCAAGTTTTATTATGTGTTTCATTTGTAGTGGATGAATGAAGAAAAACTAAAAATCATATACCTCAAACCCCCTTGGTACTACATTAAAACCCAACATTTAAATAAGGTTGTCTGACAGTACAATTTTATTACTTGAGGTAATTTATTATTTATTATGGTCCTGTATGGTCACATGATTGGTGTGAAATGCAACATGGGAGTCAGAATAGCAATAATTAGTATTTCATATTTATTTTCATTACCTTGATATACGTTAAATGATATTTTGTGTAGTAGATTATATAACAAGAGTGAAAAAACCCACTATACAAATATATGTGTATACAAAACAGAGGCAACTGATTTTGCTGCCTGCAGAGAGTAACAGACTCTGTTAAAACTTTGAAGTACCATTATGTTAAACAGAATGTATTATGATTCAGAGATTAAAACACTTTTTCAATTGATTTCCAATTAAATTTATGGTCAGCAGAGACATAATGATATTATCCACAAAATTGTACCAGATATGATAATAACACCCAACTGCATCTGTGCTGTAAAAAGTATAACAACAGTACACTATCACTGGTTCTAATTACCTCTTATCCTTTAGAGACTGGCAGGTGGCCAATGAAATGTGGATATAAAATCAGAATATAATCAGATAAAGGGAGATGAAACTGTTACTGGCTTTTAGTTATGTAAATTAAGAATTTTACTCAACAAGTTATTTAGTCATCCTGATGAGTGGAAACATTCATTTGGAAGACTAATTATACAGTACTTGCAATGATTAGAACACCCAATTGTTTCTATTGCAAAGAGTATGAAGTACATCTTGAATTATATGAAGTTATTGGTGAGAATGAATTTTGTTTATTTCTTTTACAGGAAATCTCCAAAGGAAGCCTGTACAGACAAAAGCAATTGGCCCAGTGGTGAACCTGTAAGAAATTCTCTCTTGTCTAAATTGATTCTCTTTTGCTCTGCCTTTCAGACCTGCTTTGAGTAAATATCTTGCACACAGATATACTCAGCTACTAGAAACAGTCTTTCAGATGAAGCACAAATGGAGGACCTGATCACTTGCAATCTCCTGAGATGGCACAGTTCATCTGAAAGGATAGCAGTGTTTGCTGATATCCCTCCCACCAGGTTTCCTCAGCTACTGGACTAAGCAAATAGCAGACCTATTACCTTCACAAATATTTGAGTGAAATATAAAACAAATTGTGACTTGTACTGTGTCCATGACTATATCACATTTACTTCCTATAAACGGAGTTATTTCCTACCACCATTACCCACTAAAAGGACAATTTTCACTTGCATTTTGCCAAAGAGAGAAAAGTCTCTATTATGCAAATTTCCTAAAAGGCTGTTACTTAACTCCATGAGACACTTAAAATAGAATAACAGCATTTTACGATTTATTTAATAGATTACTACGTCATAAACCGTGACTTGCACGTGTGTGCAATCTACAAGCAATCCATACAACAAGAGTAATTCACTAAGATGTTTTGCATGATAAACACACAAAAACACTTTGCTAGTTCATGTTCATTCCAAAGGGGAAGGATTTTAGTTGCTGACATAACTACCTCTAACACTGATCATTGTGCGAGATGAGAGAGATACGCGACTGCAGATAAGGAAAACAAAGAAACAGGCAGAGGGTTTTACAGAGTCTACTAAAGTTCGCTGTGCAAGTTTCCATTGATTTTTGCAAGCAAAGATGGTTTCTTTTGCTGAAAGAACAGAGGTTGTAGCGTTACAGAAAAATCCTAATGAAGTAAGACAATTTGTTACTATTCATTGCCTTGGCTACTGCAAGTACAATTATCTCCTTCACAGTCCCAGTGACAAGCACAAACCTTAAAAAAACCCCTTTAAAATTATATACCACCATATTATGCTATTGTGCAATAATAAACATGACTACAATTATTAAATTATTCTTTATATACAATTATTAAATTATTCAATAAGTCTTTGTCTTATGAGGATTGCTTGAATCATAGAAACGTAGAATACCCTGAGCTGGAAGGGAACCACAAAGAATACAGAATCCAGCAATCCATGCGACTGACTTTGTAGCAGGGACTAAGGGGTGGAAATTGGTTTTGACTTGATTAGTCATCATGCAGGGGACCACTCTCAAAGTACAGGAGGAAAAACTTTAGAAAATGTAAGAGACCTTGAAGTCAGCAGATCAGCAGTGCTTATTTCTCCTCCTGGTTGAGCATCTTGATGCCACAAAAAGCCTTACACACATTCTTCCTTTCACCCATGAAAGCATTTAAAGAAAAGTATAGCACGTACCAGGATGGCAGTGTAGGACATTTCCAGAGGAAGCTCCCAGTGTTGGGTGGGAAAGAGAACAGACTGAAGGATTGTCTCTGGATATGTGCATTGGGTTTCTTTGCCAGGTCCCAGCATGAAAAGCTTAGAATCGCGTCAGGACATGCAATCTCCTCTAAATTGTCCAACAGAGCAATCCTAGGATCCAAGGAATTCAAGCTGGTTGGCTTGGTGGTACATTTTGCTTTAAAGGTCTGTTGTAGATCTCTATACCAAGGCACACTCCCTGGGTCCCACACAAAGAGAAGCTGTTCCAGGTCTCAGAAGCATCAGCTTCACCTTCTTGGACTCTTCCATTGCTCATCAGTCTCATACACAGTGTTCGTCACAAGATTAACAGACTTCTGGTTCCCCCACCAAGTCCTCTGCCTCTGGAGAAACTTTTTGTTCAAAATTCATTTGAAACTATCAGCAGGAGATAAGGCTGAAGACAGGAGAGGCAGCAAGGCCCCAATGCCAGTCCCAGTTTGATTCAGGAGGCAAGGACAGGCACACCTACACTGTACCTTAGCCAGGACTGCTGGCCCCTGGATGAGATTAAATAGGGCTCAGGTGCAGAGGTGGGGGGAGGTCTCAGGAGAGGATAATCAGGGCCATTGAAGAAAATTAATACCATCAGGGCCCTGACCAACAGAGGTTTATCTTCAAAACCATAATACTGCTTTTTAAAAAATCCTCTAATGTAAATACAGCCGCTATGGATATGTATATAAAAAATGTCTCTTAGCCTTCATCTATTACTTTTATGTGGGACTGAAAAAAAAAGAGTAAAGACATGAATAACTCCAAACCTCCTCTGTAGTGTCATGTCATTTAATAATAATCCCATTGGACACAACAAGCATGATATTTTTCTATTAAACTTGCATTCTGCCTCCAAATAGTAACTTTAGGGAAAACAGGCTAAAACTGAATGTCAGATTTTCCAGCTCAATGGCACAAGACATACATTGAAATTGCATCCCTGAACTTACATGTTGCTCCTCACAGTAAGAAACAGGCCACCTGATTGCCAAGACTCCCTCTTTGTCTCCTGAAACAACAACACAACACAGTTTTGAAGCTGCCTGAAAATCATGCCCTTTTCAAATCAAATACATAAAAGACACAAGCAAACCGACATATAATTTTTTGCTATTCATTTCTTCCTTGGAAATTTAATAGTTTTTATGTCACGAAGAAAATGGGATATTAGTCTAAGAAACTATTTGATTTTTTAAATCAGAAGTTATTTAGATTATTAGAACTGGGTCAAGATAAGATTTTCTTTCTGAACTCTCAAAATCTATAGGAAAGGCCAGATTATCTCATATTTCGAGGAGGCTTCTAGGTCTCTGATAGGAGAGAGGAAACAACCAAATGTTATCATATCTAAATATTGCCATGTTTAGATGCAAATCAAGACCAAAATGTTGCAGTCCATATAATGACCATTCAGAAAGATTTTACTGGGATCAACAAAACCTGTGAGACATCTTTTGTAGCCACAGGATAACATATTCTTTATCTATTTGAAACACTATTCCTGCTCTTTCCTTTTCCTCAGCAAAATGGGTGTTTTGCTGACACCAAAAGGTAGAAATAAGAAAGGTACCATGTGTCCCCATGCAAGCACAGAGAACACTGATTTGGGACATGCTTCTTATTTATACATCTGTTTGAATCTGTGTGAAATGTTTTTATATGTTTGATAGGTAAAAAGGAAGGAAAAAAGAATAAGCATTCAGTAGGTCAATTATTGATATAAGAGTCTGAGCAAGCAACAGCAAAATTCACTATGGTAATTTATCTGCACAGGTCAATGGCTATTGACTGCCTGAAAATAAAGGTCGATCACACTGATTTCAATGCCATAGCTATGAACATATATTAATAAACACAGCACAGAAGTGATTTTTGACTCTGTTGTAAAGGACAGGTAATCGATATCCTTGTGTCCTTGCCAAGGCTGAACTTTGTACTTGGATTATGGTAATTAAAGACTAAATAAAGTGCTGATGTTTTTATATAATTAAGATATAGAGGAAAATAATAAGGTAGTTTGTGGCTTTTGTTGTTTATTTGATGTTGAAATGAGTAAAAAAACCCACCTAAACTATTTTAGAAAAGCAATATCTGTTTTTCACAAGCATCCTCTCCTGTCTCAGATATTATTCTTACTATATTCTTGCTACAAGAACAAATTCAGCACTTTACACTACAAACAAACCTGGACAAGTGGTTTGGACAATTTGTATAAGAGCCCAGAGGGTCTGGTCTGTTGTTTTTTTTCAGACAGGTGGCCAAGCTGTGAAGGTCCACTGAACCCTGGATGCTTCATCCAGAAAGGGTTGTTTTCTAAGACATTTAAAGTTTCCCTTTGGAAAGAAGCAAAAGCACAGAATCCTGGCAACCTGACCCTATCTGAATGCTGCCATCCCTTTCCACTTATTTCCATACCCCATCACTCTGCCTGGCATGTAGGCTTGTACAGCTGAGCTGGATAAGGGAGTTAATCCAGCTGAAAACTAACTACTTGATTTGGTAGGAGGAGGATGCAAATGGAGCAGCTCCACTCCCAGTGTGATCTTTAACATGTCAGAAGGCTGGGAATAGGATCGTGAAACTGAAGCAGGGCTCAGCAGCATGGCCTAAAGTAACCATTAGCTGTGGTGGATGCACCCTGAGATGCAAACTGCAGAGGAGTGAGCCTAAATACCTACCTTATCATGTGTGACCTGTTCTGTGAAACGACTGTGTTTCAATCACTCAGCACAATGCCTGGCACAGGTATTCTATTATGCCATTTCACTGCTCTATGTGGTCATTTCAAGAAAAGCCTAAATTATTCAGGCATTTCATGAAATACCTGGCATTAATATTTCAGCCGTACCGTGAAACCAGTTATTGAGTGGAAGGACTAACATTCCCATTCATTTAGAGAATAGATGCATTGCAATAATAAGTGTTAATTTTCTGGAATCATACATAGAACTGTATGGGCCCAGTGGTGAGCATAAAAGACCGCACAGTGCTATAAATATGCATAATAGATATAGTTTTACTTCTCTTAGTAATTGCAGTTAGCAATTCCAAACAATCAGGAACCAGGTATTTTATATGTAATCTACCTATTATTTTCTGTGTTTTCCTGTTATAAATAAAAACTTCTGCCAGTTCTCAAACTGCTTAGGTGATTAGCTTTATATCAGAACAGTAGAATGGTTATTTTCCTTTTTAATATTTAAAAATAACTTTATTACAGACTAAGCAGTTTGATTATGTGTGTGTGTGTGTATATCTCAAACCATAGATTCCTAGATGATCCAGATGAACCAGGCTTCCAGAATTGTAATCTCAGTTCTATACCTATACATGAAAGCACACAGATAATGGCAGGTGCTATTAAATCTTCGTCTCCCTTCAAACCAACCATTTGAAATGTGGATGCACTTGGATAAGCCTGCATCTCAGTAGTATCCATACTACTTGACCATAACCTGGCAGTTAATGTCTCAAACTGCCATTCCTTACGCTGGACAAGGCCATTTTACACTTCCATTATGTTCCCTCCTGGTTTTTGTCACTTTTTCTTTCACTGTACAAAAAGTTGGTATCTCTTTCTGAGGCACAGAAAAATTCCATATAATAAAGGAAATAGCTGCATGAACAGCAGTTGGAGACATGTAAAATACTAGTGAACATGAAAAATCAAAAGCATATCAGTTAAGTATTTCTCTTTAATCCTTTTATTCTCCCCTCATCTCTCTATTTGAAAGCTTTTAGCTTCCTTTCTTTCCCCTCTGAATTGAGCCCCTGCACCAATTGTTCTTCTAGTGGTCCTATCACTAAACAAGTTTTATTTCAGTTTCTTAAAAAAAGAGGTGATAAATCTAACCTGTAAGGTTAGATATAAATCTGTGCTTAGAGATGTGAACAAAATCTTAACTATTTATCTTTACAGTTACCTGAATTAAAAAAATCAAACTTTATTTAGGTGCTCTTTAATATTTCCTGTTTCTTTCTCCTCTTAAGTGACTGTAGATATTGTAAAATGCATGTGGAAGCCTGAGAAGAATGCAGCAGTCTGTACAAAAAGTACTTTGTACTTCAGCATTTCCACCATTCACAAAAGCTAAAACTGAAGAAGCGCAAGAGAATTCTTAGTTCTCTCACCACCATTCCCACCCACTCATGCCTGAAAAGAAGATGTCTTATCAGCTAAACAACTTATATATGCACCTTCCCATCCATCTGCTGAATGGGAAGAGCGTTCAAATCAAGTTAACCATTGAATTTCACTGTAAATAAGAGAATTTATGTATCTTATAATATATTTTCCCCTCATTTCCCTCTTCTACCTCTTCATGTATATTCCCCAAATTTCTTTTTGAATATGACAAAAAGACCTTTCAAGTATTTTCCTCCTCTAGTAGCCCAAACCACCTTTGAGCTGTAATGCCAGTCTGTGTGTTGCATTGGCTCTGGCAATCACTGTAAGTCGGTACATATATTTAATTGAAATAAATATATCTGCAACCTTGAATATTGCACAGTATAAAATCAGATTAAAGAAAAGCTCTACTGATTTATCCCAGTGGTAGTGTTTCTGCCAGATAATACTTAGGTTTCACACCGATATCAAGATCAATTGCTGTATAAAGACTGGTCATTGATCTGCCAGTCATTTAGGTCAGGCACCTGAGCTGTTTGGGACCATTTACCCGTTCCTCTTTCCCATGAGGAAAATTTGCATTGTGGATATCACAGCTCTCATTCAGGTGTGGCATCAGATCTCTGTTAGGGCACCTAGCCAGAGTCCTGGGTACCTCAGTTTAGAAGAAAGTTGCCTTTGTGTACTCTTTATAAACCACGTATTAAAAGTTGCAGGGATTTATGTATAGTTTTAATCTTAGAGCATTCTGTCCAGTGCAGAAATACACAAGGTTGTTGCCTCACTCCTGTTTTAGGAGGAAAACCTGCTCCCAGTGAGAGTTCAAAGTGTAAAATGTTTATTGAGCTTTAGATTGGGCAAAGTAGGGAAAGGCCTCAATCTCCCTCTTGAATCCTGGATACTTCAACTGGGCCCAAAGAGACCATGTTATCTTTGTTATTTTCAAAGACATTCTCTGAGAAGATAAAATCTGAATCTAAAAAAGGGATATAATGATCAATTGTGTATTCTTAGCTGAATGTAAGAAGTTCAGAGTAACTTCTAATATAAAATATTTGCCTGATCCCATTTAGTAGATGCTCAACTGCCCAGTGTTCATTAAATCACAGCCATTAAAACAAAATTCCCTTCTTGTCAGCTGCTCTCTGCATCTGAGTTCAAGGGCTTCCACATTTATCAAGTACTAATATGTCTCTATAAAGCAAACACATGCTGTAGGTGAAGAGATATCACCGATCAGCCTGTCAGACAAGCAAACAAAACCTGGCATACAAGTCCAAGTAAGTTGTGATTCTTTCTTTGCAGGAAGATGTTCAGCAGCATAGGGTACTCTGGAGATGCCACACGTCCCACTCAGAGAGCTGCCAGAGATAAGTGTGCTATTTAAAGCATTATGGGCGTCAGGAATACAAGGGAATTTTAAACTGTCTCATGGTGTTAATTAAGTAGAGCTGGCCAGGTATTTGTTTTCAAAATATTTTTAATAGATTTAACAGAACTGGCGATGGAGAAAGGTGGCTTTTCATAAACCTCTAGATCAGACAGGGATTTAAAAAAAAAGCCAACAAAAACAAAACACCAAACACAAACCCCCTAGCTTATATGTCCTGGTACCTAATTTTCAAATGGAAGTATTTTATTTTCCTGTGACTTCTTGCTTCTTGTCTAGACATTTCAGCACATTAATACAAGAAAAAAAAGCAATGAAAAATATTTCAAAATAGCAACAGTTTGATTGGTACAACACGAGCTGGAAGATTCCTGAAAAACCTGGACAAATGCTTTATGGAACAGGTCTTAAGGGAGCTGACTTTGAAAGTCTCCCTTCTGGATCTGCTGCTTGTCAACAGAGTGGATTTCATGAGCAAAGTGGTGGTTGGTGGCCATCCTGGCCGCAGCGACCATGAAGTGACTGAGTATAAAATCTCTGTTGACAGGAGGAAGAGCACCGGCAGAGCCTCTGCTCTGGGCACGAGGAGAGCAGACTTCAGGCTGCTCAGGGAATTAGTTAGTGAGGTCCCCTGGGAAAAAGTTTTTGCAGCTGCTGGGGTCCATCAGTGCTGGTCACTTTTTAAACATCACCTCCTAAGGGCACAAGGGCAGGGAATTCCTAAATGCTGGAAGTCAAGCAGGCGAGGCAGAAGACTGGCTTGGATGAACAGGAATCTTCTCTTGGAAATAAGGCAAAAAGGAAGGTGTATAGTCAGTGGAAGGAAGGTCAAGTGACATGGGAATAATCCAGAGATGCTGCTTAACACTAAGGAGAAAGTGTGTGTGGTCAAAGCTCAACTGAAGTTGAACCTGATCAGAACTGTGGGGGAACATAAAGAGAATTTTTTCAAATATATTAATTGCCCTAGGCAGTGTAAAAATAACATTGTCCTGTTACAGAATGAGAATGGTCACCTCACAAACAAGGACAGAGACAAGGCAGAGGTGTTTAATGCATTCTTTACATCTGTCTTCAACACAGATGACAGATCAAGGGGGTCTCAGTGCCCTGAGCTGGAGCATTGTGACTGCAAAAAATATCAACTCCCATTTGACCCTGAAATTGTTCACGATATGCTGCTCCAGCTGGATCCCTACAAATCTATGGGGCCTGGTGGGATTCATCCAAGAATCCTCAGAGCTAGCCTATGTCATTGCAAAACCTTTCTTGATTTTTGAATGATCTTGGGAATCTAGAGAGGTCCCAGCTGGCTGGAAACAGATAAACATTGTCCCAATGTTCAAGAAGGGCAAGAAGGAAGATCCCAGAAACTACAGGCCTGTCAGTCTCACTTCAGTGCCTGGCAAAGTTATGGAGACAGTTATTCTGGGGGGGTATTGAAAAATACCTGAAAGACAACATTGATCACAGCCATCATAGCTTCATGAGAGGAAAGTCCTGCTTATCAAATCTGATTTCCTTTCATGACAAGGTAACCCACCCAGCTGATCAAGGGAAGTCAGTTGACGTAATCATTTTGGATTTCCGTAAAACTTTTGATAATATCTCTAACAGGATCCTTCTGGACAAAATGTCCAGCACACAGCTGAATAAACACATAATGGATAGGTGACGGGTCAGGCACAAAGGGTTGTAGTGAATGGGGTGACATCAGACTGGTGATCTGTCACTAGTGGGGTTCCACAGGATTCCATCCTCAGCCCTGTGCTCTTCAACATCTTCTTAAATTACTTGGATGCAGGACTGGAAGGGATATTAAGTAAATTTGCAGATGATACAAAACTGGGAGCAGCTGTTGACTCCCTCGAAGGCAGGGAGGCCCTGCAGAGAGACCTTGATAAAGGACTGGGCAATCACCAACCAGATGAAGTTCAACAAGGGAAAGTGCTGGGATGAGACGGGGCAACCCTAGATATACATAGAGACTGGGGAATGAGACGCTGGACCCGTGGGTCCTGGTCGATGGCAAGCTGAATGTGAGTCAGCAGTGCCCTGGCAGCCAGGAGGGCCAAGTGTGTCCTGGGGGCATCAGGCACAGCATCACCAGCCGGGCAAGGGAGGGGATTGTCCCGCTCTGCTCTGCACTGGGGCGGCCTCACCTCGAGTGCTGAGGGCAGCATCAGGTGCTACAGTGTAAGAAAGGCGTTAAAGTATTAGAGAGCATCCAAAGAAAGGCCATGGGGATGGTGAAGGGTTTGGAGGGGAAACCATATGAGGAGGAGCTGAGGTCACTTTCTGGAGTGAAAAAAAGTGACCTCAGCTCCAGCTTGGAGGAGATTGAGGAGAGACCTCATTGTGGTCTACAACTTTCTCATGAGGCGAAGAGAAGTAGCAGATATTCATCTCCTCTCTGGTGACCAATGACAGGACCCAAGGGAACGACCTGAAGTTGTCAGAGGAGGTTTAGGTTGACTATTAGAAAAAGGTTTTTCATCCAGAGGGTGGTTGGGCACTGGAACAGACTCCTCAAAAAAATGGTCACAGCACCAAGCCTGACAGAGTTCAAGAAGCACTTGGACAATACTCTCAGGCACAGGGTGTGATACTTGGGGATGGCCTGTGCAAGGCCAGGAGTTGGACGCAATGATCCTTGTGGGTCCCTTCCAAATCAGCATACTCTGATTCTGTGACTGATTCAATCTTTTTTTGTTATTAGTAGATTAGAAATATTTTCAAGTTCTTAACCCTTAAAACATGTTCATGGAAAGAAAAATAACTTTTTAGCAGCCAATAAGTCATGTTATTAGGCACATGAATATTTCATGTGAAAGGAAACCACAGGAAGCATGCAAATTTACCAAGAACAAAAATTCTCCTTAACCTCTCTGTTGTGTCACTGTATCATTTTGATGGTGGGTTTTTTTGTAGTCTGCTGTTTTGTACTCATTTTTTCTCAAGTGATCTTTTTACTTTCCCCTTTTACCATACCTGTTCTCTTCAATCTTTTCCCTCTATCATTGCCACCCTGTGGAAAAAGGATGATCCTTCCAAGGGCAGTGGAGTCAGTGTGATAGAGGAAAACTCATCCTTATCTTCCTGATGGAGGGCCAGGTGGCAAGAACAAGGAGACAGGAACATGAACACATCTTTCTCCTGAGGGAGAGACGGAGTGGGAGATAACAGAACAAAGCTGTTCTGTTATCTGTTACAAAGCTGTAAAAAAATCAAGGCCAGGTCCAGATTCTGCTCTTCATGATTTCACAGATGTAGAGAAGAACTGAACAGAAAGACCGGACCTTGTTCCCTCCAAAGTATCAGAGGTAAATGAGACCTTCCTGGGCAGAATACAGATCATAGCTTATTTCTTTAAGATAAGGACTGCAGAGAGAAGAGGAAATGCTGGAAAATGGTGAGGCATTTCCCAGCCAGAGGAGAGATGCAGAAATTATCAGTCTGTTTTTACTAGCACAAGACAGTGTAATAAATTTCACAATTTATTCTCAAACTGTCCTCATAGACACTTGGTGGTAGCCAGGCCTGTGGATTAAGATCATGAAGTCCTAAAGAAAGTCTTTCAGGAGCTCTAATTTCACTTCTAAGTGAATTTCTCTTTCTGTATATCAAGTCTTCTTTTCCTGCTCTTAGAAAAGATACAGAAAATGAATTTATATATTCTCAAGACTTAAGACCTTCACCATTGAAGGATGAGTGCACACAAACCTGCAAAATACACTTAAATGTACAGATTCACAAATTCAATATTTCCTTTGCACTGTAACATCACTACAGAGCGATATTGCAAAGGAGTGAATTAATATTAATTCCTGTTAATGTGAGGTCTTTTGAGACTATATTCAATGCCTTCATGCATTCCCTACATCCTAACCTTTACAGCATCAGTTTTAAGTTTTCTTTTCCTCTGCTAGAAACTTACAGAAGTTTCCTTTATCACTTCTTTTCCAGGTCATCACTTGCAGACATTTCGCACAGGGCAATTAAACAAACTGTAAGGACACAGTTAAGTTAAAAACTTTAACAAGGAGAAAGGAATATTTGGTGCTATATAGAAAACAATGCTAACATTTCTTTTTGAACACTAAATTTATCCCAAGATAGCTGGGGGAATTATGGGCATTATGTATCTGCAAGGAGAAGCTGGAATGTCCAGAGGGCACAGAGAGGAGGGTATGCAAAGGCAGCGCCCCTGCAGGCTTTCCACAATCCCGCAGCTAGTTAGCAGGACGCTTCCAGAGGTAAGATTAACAGGTTTTCCTCCACCTGCGGTCGGACTAAGTAGTTTGTTAACGTGAACTGCCTCTGCCACCCTGTGGGAGCTTGCGGGAAGTGCTGGAGTGCCCTGGAACCAGCAACCAGCATCCTGCAGCGAGCCCTACCTTTTCATTACAGAGATCGCCCGGTGCTGCAATTCTCTGTCAGCCCGGCTGCCTGTATAGAATCAACCCACATGACACACCGTCAAAGATGATTAATCCTTTTACTTTCATTTCTCAATGGATTTGAGGGGGAAAAAACCAAAAAACACTGCCAAACTCCCCAAACTCTTGAATTTGAGCTTTTGCAAACTTTGTGGTAGTTGTAATCGGAAGCTGTGTGTTTGTCACAGAGATCCTCATCCTTCATAAATCACTGTTGACTGATAAAAAGCAAGGAGGATATTTTTCCTATAAAATACACAGAACTTTAAATGGTGAAGGAAGCACTGCCAGCAGACACTGCTCAAATTCATCAGTTAAAAGCTGTTTAGTTCCTGAGAAATTGTGTTTTCATACAGGCAGTTGGAGACAATCCCAGGACCATGAGCATATATTTCTAAACTATTTAAAGACTACATGTAGTAAAAGTTAGAGAAATAAAATACAGACACTAAAAACTCCAGATTATTTTGTGTGGACTAGAATATTCATGCAAATTAAAAAAAAAAAAGAGAATCTTGGCACTGAGTATTCTGTGAGCCTTTTCAGCCACTTCTATTCTAGGCTTCATTGTAGACATGCAACTTACTTAAGTGAGGCTAACACATAAATTAAAAAGACAGATTTTGTCATTAATATCATTCAAAAAATATTTACTCACTATGTGTTTGGCAAAGCTATCAGAAAGGTTTCTGCACATCACATATACTCAGTAGTGGAGCTAGCTGGAAAATAAGTGGGGATAGAGGAGATAAGTGTGCATATTAGTATTACCATTCCTGATTCTGCTCCTCTCTCTTTTTTTCTGCTCTAGTTCATTCAAAATGTAAAACATTTTTATTCCTTACAACAAAACAAAGATTTCAAGGCCTTCATGAAGACTAATGCAATTACCTGAAAAATAGGAAGAACCAACAACCAGTTGTGTTAATTATTGCTCCTAGTTCTTTATATTCATGTATGTATGTAAGCACATACAAATGTGTTCATGTATAAATGACTACATATTTGTATATACTTCTCCTTACACTCATGAGAAACGGAAACTGCTCTGTAGGAAGAACTGTCTTTGTACTATCTATTAGTAAAACAGCTGTCTGTACCTGGGAAGGCCAAGGGTTAAAGACTATTTACAGTATTATCTGATGCAGATGAAGTCTTCAGTTCCCAACCTGGTCCTGCAGAAGAAAAAGGAGGGTGAAATGAGTGACATTGTTACTGTCCTGAAGTTTTCCAGCATCATCTGAGGGCAGATATTTTGATCCACTTGCATCCAAACCTAGGACAAATGAGGCCCTGTGAATTTTAATCTTATTATCATTGAAATAATAGGCTCACTCTCCTTGTATGAATTGTGTATTTTACAAAAGTTGAGAGGTACACAACTATCGCTACATTGTGCCTATCATTATATCTTACTTAACTTGAATGACTTAAATAATAATAATTAACCTTCCTCTAAGTCTGACTTCTTGTGGAGTATTCTATCTTTTTCTGGATAGCCTTTATGTCCTAACTTAGCTTCTTCTGTGTAGGATTTGAGGATATCTGATTAGGTACATGTAGCCATAGAGACCATAATTAAAAATGAAACTGGAAAACTGACATTAAACATTCCTGTTCTTCCCATGATGTAGAGAAAGAAAGTCAGCTGTGGGGGCTGATGGCTGCAAGCACCTTGCACAGAAACCTGAACTTCCTGAACGACTGAGATCCTACACATTCTCCAATATGAACTTTGGTTGCCCACGCCAGTCAGTGCCCTGGGAAGTTGAGTCACATGTCCTGCAGCAAATACATTAGGAGCCCCTGAGGCACAAGAAGCTCTGGTGTCTGGCGCACTGAATTAGCATCCAGGAAGGTCCAGCTTTTGTTTCTTGATCAGCCACAGATTGACGCTGTAAGATATCACATGTGATCTCTCAAATAGGAGGTTTCTGGAAGAAATGAGGGTTGACACAAATACTACTGGCCCAGAAATGGCCTGAATGGGGCAGGACTCTGCCAGAAGTAGCATTGGCTAGATCAGGGCAGTAAAACAACATCTGCACATACAGAAATAGATTTGGGATTTCAGAGCCCTGTGTATTTTCTAAGATAATTGTAGATTCTTTGGAATCTAATCACATTGTTTTTTTATTATTATTTAAACAACACATCTACTAAAATTCACTTAATGCAAGTTAAACAAGCTCACTAACAACTTAATTTTCATTTGGCAATTCAAGGTCTTTCTGGAGATGTATGAGAAACACAAGAGAAAGGCTTTCTGCCTCCATTAATGTTTTATGACAAAGTTATAATTTTATTACGAAATTGCCTTGTTTCAGCCTCTGAGAGTAGCATCATAACACCTTAGAGACTGCTATGTAGACATTTTAATTACTATCTGATGCTTACATCAACAGTGTGAAAGCACTGAGCTCTGTTATTCATGAACAAGCCAGAAAAATTAAACCACTCACTGGAAATTGTTCTTTAAATACTTCTGCAACACTAGTGGGAATTGTTTTCCTAGAATAAAATTCCAAGTAATGCTTACTATCTGTTTCTTTAAGATGGCTTTCTGTTTGGTTGGTTATTTAGGTTTTTTGACCAGTGACAAGAGATGCTATTTTCAGAATTACTTTGTAAGTAAACTTCCCACACCTCATTGATAGTAAGGGTCTAAGCTTCCAACACTTCCAACAACTATCACTCACTTTTGAAATCTGCACCAAAATCTAATTTTGTGACCACTTTTTGTGTTTGAACACAAAAATATCTCTATTCCTCTCAGTCATAGCATGTACTGTGCTAATAGCTTAATTCACTGGGCATTTTATTTAAATTGAAATGTGCATTTTAAGTCAGATATTCAGAATTTTATTGCTGGAATAATTTAACTGAGGAGAAAATCATATTGTAAATTTATGATACTACAGAAAATGCAGGCTTTTAAAAAATACCCAATAAAACAAACCACATTTTGGATTTATTGCACTGAATTACAGAAGAGCTGAATTAGTTTGCTCAAAAGGAGCATTGCAACGCTTCTCATAAATAGCAAAAGAAAAATAATTAAAACTTTGAGTCTCCTAAAGGGTAGACCAAACCATGTTTCACATGTTTTTAGCAGCATGTATGATTCCTCTGAACAGGCCCTTCCTTAGTCCTACCCTGCTGAGGCTAATGAGCCTAGTTACAGGCAGAGAGAAGAAGGAATCCACTTGTTTTACAATTGGCATTTGGGAACAAATGAAATGTACTTAGATGCTAATTCAAGTAATAATGTAATGTCTTGACAGCTTTTCTCACATCTTAATGATGTACACTTATAAAATCCACTATGATGATGACAGGGTTCATTGGGTAGTTTTTTGAATGGCTAATTTTGTCTTTTGTATTACAGGGTACAAAACACTGGTGACTAAAATTGTTCAGAAGAGTCTCAGTCCTAGAATATATGAAGGGCTTAAGGGCATTGAAAAGCTTTTCAAGGATAGAATACAAATGAGAACAGATTTCAAAGAAAAAATATCAGATTAAAAAAAAAAAAAAAACCAAAAAACCCCAAAAAAACCCCCAACCTTTGACCAGGAAAAGTGGTTAAAAGCGGAAAAGAATCCCCTCCAGAATATTTCAATCCATAATGTGAAGTGACTAACCAAAGGGCACAAAGATTGACTAATAAAACAAGTTCTAAATAAGAAATGTTTTTTCTAAACCAGAAATCAAGCATCCAGAAGAAATTTCTGGAGTTTATTGACATTCTTAGCACCTTTTCTTTCCTCACACTCCACAGTGATTTTGCAAATTGCATGCAAGCACATGTAAGGCTCATGGCCCCACTCAGAATCACAGAATCACTAAGATTGGCAAAGACCTCCAAGATTGTTGAGTCCAACCTTTGACCAAACACCACCATGTCAACTAAACCTTAGCAGTAAGTGCCATGTCCAGCCTTTGCTTGGACACTGCCAAGGATGGTGACTCCACCGCTTCCCTGGGCAGTCCACTCCTCACTGCACTTTCAGTGAAAAAATTCTTTCTGAAATCCAACATGAACCTCCCCTTTTGCAGCTTGAGGCCATTTCCCCTTGTCCTGTCACTTGTTGCCTGCGAGAAGAGGCCATACCCCACCTGGCTGCAACAGGGTAGCCTGGGTCTGCCTTCATTCAAGGCAAAGAGAATGGTGCAGGGGTTTAACTGAAGCAGGGACACAAGCATTAGATGGGAAAGGTGAGAAAGAAAGGACAAAAACTGGAGACAGATAGAAACAGTGATGCTGAGGGGAAAATGCAACCTTCTGAAAGAAAAGGGAAATTGATAGAGATGAAGCTGGGCCAAGATAGACCTGACACTCACAGCCCATACAATTCTCTAAGCAAGCTGTATTTAAAATTGTCACGGGGCTGTAAAGCCTCTCTTCTTTCCCTTCTAGTGCTCACTACTTCAGTTTGAACAACTCCACTGTGAGAGACAGGCATAGCCTGCAGGCTTCAGAGCAGGACCAGAACCATCTACATCAATGTCCTTAAAAAGGCGGGTGGACATTCAGATTGAAAGCAGGGTACTAAGCAAGGTTTTCACTGCTGCCTAAGAATGACAAATGAGAGCCTCCTAGAAAGACTTTGCTTAATAATATCTCTTGATACAATGTTCATAAGTCATTACATACTTTCACAAAAGAGTCAGCAGTTTTAAAAGAACCCCACTGGTCTTTCATCACTGTCGATAACCCACATCATACAAATAGTATTTTCCAATGTATTCTAAATGCACATATTAACCAGCAAGTGGTCCTGTAGACATTAAAATGGCCCCTTAAAGACCTTTGCCAGTTTAACAAAAACCAGCATTTTGCTGGGAAATGTGTCCAAGTTAAGAGAATCATGGACTTAACAGCATAGAAAAAAACCCCAAAATCTTTACTTGGAAACCAGTTTTAAAATGATTTAGTGTTTGTAGGCCTGTAAGAGATGTGGTAAGTTTTTTCCAGGCCCTGGGTGATCTGTCCCCTTGATCTTTCAGGTGTCCTCCATTAAGAGCCTAGATTAAATTAGCTGTTAAAAACCAAGGTTTGTTTTCTATGTCTATTCCTGTAAATTGAATTTGCTCTTTTGCTGTTAAAGCACAAGTAACTAGGTTAGTAAAAAGAAGGTAGAGACAGTACTAGAAGTGGTACCAATCACAGGGAGAAGATCAGGATTAAAGCACCTAAGGGGTAAAAACCATAGCATGCTGGTGTTGTGTGTCCAAAGGATGTAATTGAAACTGTACTGATGAAATAAATTAAAAAGAGCCTGGAAAGTTTATTTGAAGAGTATAGATACAACAGTGCTTAGGAAATTAAGTAGGTCATTCTGAGTCATAATTCTGTTAAAGTTAATTTCTATAATTTGGTTCTACTTTTTTCTGCTTACAATACAATTTCTTTAAACTTAAACTGTGCCTGCATGCTGCATGTCATGCACAGACCACAACTTGCATGACATGCATGAAAAGTAACGGTCCATAAGAAGCAATGGCAACCCTAGTAACTAATAATTACAAGGAGACTTAATGAAGCAGTCCAACAGCCATATTATTCTACAATAAAGAGAGCTGTCCTCCAATACCCTTCTGCCAAATGTCCTGGGAAAAGACAATGCTTTGCAACTCTTCAGTGGGGATATATTGGACATACACACACTACACTACAGGGCTGCTGTTACATTCTCCTCAGATGAACAGGCAGCAGCAAAATGTGGACTTGAGGAGAAATATTTGAATCCTCTCTCTTTCAAGAGAAAGAGAGGAAATAAAATCTTTTCTGGAAGTTAACTCTGTGTTGCAGAAGATATTTTGAAGAGAGGTTAGAAATGAATGTGGAGTGCATGTGAAGGAGATTGGGCTCTGATGGGCATCAAAGCACTGACATCAGAGTTATCCTGAAAAATAATTTGAAAACCAAGAAAGAAATTATAGCTATGCATCAGCTGCATAGCTGCATATGGTTCTACTCTGGACTACTAAATTTAGCAACACTTACCTTGTTTCCATTTCCATTTCCTTTCCAACAGCTGCCACTGCTCCTGTCACCATAATGACTTTTGCCCTGTTGAAACAGAGAGGAAAAGCATCCCCCTCATCCCCCAAAATCTCCAATATTTTGCCGTCAGTCTTGAATCATGAAAGTCTGATTTTTGACCATACCGCTGGGAAGCTTTGGACCAGTTCTCAGGGAACATAAGCAGCCCTGTACATTCATTTTCTTGAAATATGTTTGTAGTTCCCATTCTTGAACAGGAAGTAGGCTGAGAAGACAAAAAGGAGATGGGAATCTGCCATCTTGTCACACCTGCTTTAGATTTTGACTCAGCTTAAGGGTCAGAATACCTCCCTGTCCTCTCCTGCCACATTCTCCTCAGAGTGAGCTACTCAGGTCTCAGGTCTCAGATCTCTCTAGGACTCATGGAAGAGGATAAGGGTAGCTCTTCTTGGACTGAAATTTGCTGCAGGCTCTGCAGGAAGAACAATTTTTTTTCACTTTTGCTGTGAGCAAATCAGCCACCAGCAAATCACCACAAAGCCTATTGGCATCCATTTGAGACCAAAAACATGGCAAGAGAAGCAAAATAAAAACCAATAAGAAATCTAGTTTATTGCTAGTCATCTAGTCATAACTCAAAGCCACCTAAGGAAACAGTAAGCACAGACACAAATTCCAGTACTCTCATTCTCATATTTCTCTTCCCTGGATATTCATTTGACACTTGATTAGTCATTTTTTTAAACACTGTCATGTTTTTATTTCTTCAGCTTTTTGATCCTGAAACAGAACAGCATACACAGTTTTCTCAACTGGGAGAAGCAGCAATCTGTATGTCTGCCAATAACTATCTGGCAGTTACTGAATAGGTACCACATTTAGCACTAGTGGATAAGATTACTTTGAAATTTGTGCCTGTAAGGTTTAACTAATAGAAACACAGCAATCTTTGAAACTACCTCATTCCTGAGGTGTCTGTCACAATGACATATTGGGGTCTCCCATCCAGCAGATTCTGAAGAAGAAACAGGAACAGGGCTGGAACTGAAAGTTGCTTCCTGTTAAGAGGAGGAAATCATTCAGCACTCCCATTCCTCATGATGGTCCTTGAGTTGAAAGATATTAACTCTCACAGCTGCTACAGTTTCTGAATTTACTAGAAAAGGATTAATCTCTTCTTCAATGATGCTGGGAAAATAAGAAACTAATTGTCACCACTTGCTGCAGTAGTCTCTTTCAGCACTCACACTGACCGTTTTTCTACTCCATTTTCCATTTTGCCACAGCAAATTTGTAGCCAATATCACATGCCATAAAACACCCTGTCATTGTCCATTGTCTTTGCATTTTTTTTTGTTTTAAAGAACTAAAGTGTGAAACTGGGATACACAAAGATTTCAGATATAGATATGATTTTTCTGATGTGCTTTATCATTATATTCCTTTTTGTCTATGTGTGCATGAAATGCTTCAGGCTCAGAGAAAAGAGAGTAATTTAGTATAATCAAATTTATGTAGGTGTTCTACAAACCCTATGGACATTAAAGCATTAAAATAAGGAAGTACTTAAATAGGAGGGGAAAAAAACCCTTTCAAAATATCTAATTCAATCTTATTGCCTTGTGCAATGTATTAGATTCAATTTACTTCCAGTGTCGCAACTTAATAAAAATTATAAAATAGAACGCTCATTTTTAGGTCAATTAGTCTGCATATTGAAAAACTGCAAGATATCCTTTTATAGTATATTTTATAGCAATTACTCTAATAATTGCCAAAGGATGGACACACTGAGCAGAACTGATCTAATCACCACTTTATATGTAGAATGGGTGAGGGCATTTTAATTTTTACATATAATTTCCAACTTACTTTGAGGTTTGCACAACCCTATGCTCTGATTTGTGAGTGACTTATGACACAAACAGAAATCCAGGCCTTTATTGGTGACCATGGTCCAGTCAGGAAAGCTCCCCTCCAGTTCCAGCAACCTGGTTACTCCTCCTTTCCTTTCATTGCTTCATGCTGGTAAGTGCATATGCAACATGAGACCAGAGAAGCTTCAAGACAACAACTGGTGTGTTTTCTCAGCCCTGAGCAAGATCAATTATATCTACATAATTACTGGAAAATATTAGCTAATCTGGTTTTAAAAACCTCAAATGGCCAATGATTATGTTTCCTTTTTATAAACTAACCCCTTCTAGTACTTGGTTGTCCCTACCATCAGGAATGTGCCTCTTAATTTTGAACCCCTAAACTTCCTTGACTGTTCTGGGTTTTTTTATTCTATCCACTATGAGTATGAAGGGAACATACTCCATTTTCACAGAAGTTTTTAGCTATTTCAAGATCATCCTCCAATTTTCTTTTCCCTAAAGAACTTAAATTATTTCAATGTTTTCTGGTATGTCATATATTCAGAATTTCTAACTATTCTCAGACCGTCACTGTTTTCCCTCCAGGTTGCCCACATCTTTCTCGAAAGAAAGTATCCAACAGGGGACATAAAACTTAACATGAAGCTCTGAGGCATTTCCAATGCTACCTAAAGAGAAAGGTAATCTCATCCCTCTCCAGTAAGTGCTTTCTTGCCCCTTCGGAGCTTTAAACTGGCATACTTTTTCTCAACTACATAGTAGATAGAGCAGGGACCACCTATTGAGATGGAAAACATAACTTGAATTATTACAGAGGAAAGTTTTAAGCATTTTTATGCTGCAACACCGACACACAAGACAAGTTTCAAGACTCAGCCAGTGCTGCAGACGTAAATTGCAGATGAGAGAAAAACTCAGACTGAGTACATCACAGCACACAGTAGAAGTGACATGTTCAAATTTAGATGGGATATTTCCTATGAAGATGTGATGCAGTGCAGCAGAAAGCAACCAAGAGCATTCTAAAACAATGAGACGGCCAAACACAGCTTTAAAATCTCAGCTTGACTGTAGGGAAGACAGCTGCAATTCAAGGTCTGTCAAGCTGTGACATTCTATTCTACTCATTCTGCTGATGAAAGAGGGAATACTGTTTTTATAGCATGCAGTTTCTGCTGCAAGACCCAAACCAAGCCAGAAAGAAAATATCAGCCCCACAGAGAAGGTAGGATTCACACCAATTCACAAGAATTAAAGTTTTTTTGTTCAGATATCCTCTTAACATAGTGGAAAAAGAACCCCTCAGTCAACGAAGCATCATACATCAAATTTCAGGCTGTGTGATGAAGTTAAAATAAAATCATTTAGAAGCTGCATGCTGTGAAAACTTCTATACTTCTCCTGGTGCATACCAATGATAACAGTTTATTTCCACCCTTAGAATGATTAATGCCATGTTCAGTTAATAAAAAGTAAGAAGATTCTCCTGTGTTTATGTACCTCATTGTCATGAATCTTAGCTAAGTCTTTCAATGTCTTCAAGGAGAAAGTAAACATCTGGTTTT
>VYZT01014028.1:0-12237 GCA_013400735.1 Pomatostomus ruficeps
GAAAGAAAGAAAGAAAACACATCCTTTGCACACCATGCTACCTGGGTGCAAATAAACAGCCTACTAATCCTCTACTTTTGGACTGAAAACTTCAAACATGTAATGCAAGTATATTCAACTATACAAAAAAGAAGTTACCTGATTGTGACAATATGGGCAAGCAGCTAATAAAAACATCCAGGACTGACCCAAGCAAGAGAGAGGCAAGGAAAGTTGCTTCTTCTACACTTTGGCTTTCATTGCCTTCTTGAGTACTCACCCTTCCCTTAGGAAGGATTCAAGTCTGGAAAAACTGTTCAAACATTTACTCAACAAGCAGTGCTGCATCAAGGCTTAAAATAATGTTAGCAATTTTTTGTCTTTTGTATACTATAACAACTATTCAGCTTTCATCATTCAATAAAATTTCATAGTGTCATAATTACTCTGTAGAAAACTATCAGCTTCTGCAGAGAACATCCTTAGCAATGACTGGAAATTTTCCTTAACAGAGTAACACGAAACTCACAATTATGCAAGCTAATGAGCTCATTTTGTTACTTGTGCTTTGGACAATAAAGCTTTAAGAACCATTTCAGTAACTTTCAGAAAAATGACAGTTTCTTGAAGCAAATGTTTCATCATCTTATTGAATTTTTCTTATTTTTAATATGAATTATTAAGTGATTTTCACAAAGAAGCAGACATTCGCAACAATGATGCTCTTACTTTTCTCATTCATTTACAAGAAGAGGAGAAAAGCATAATATTAGCAACTTTGCTTAATAACTGGAGACTGATATGCAAACAAGAGGATTCAACAATCCACATGTCTGGATTTCTTCCAGCATCTATGCTGCAGAGATCTCAAGTACAGCTTTCATCCACACAGCAGCACTCATCTGCCCTTATATATAGCTGCTTCCCAAATGCAAAATTTAGCTCACTAATTCCAATTTTGTTCCTCTTCTGGGAAACTTTAGGATGATGACATGGGTATATTTGAAACTTTGTCTATACAACTCTAATGAGTGCATTTAAGCCACTGGAAAGAGTTCAAGGTAGTAGGACTGAATAACTGCTTTTAGAATACATCATAAAAGCTAAGCAGAAGCAGGTTTGCTGACAGCAGACCGTAAGTACTTCCACAGCCGTGCTGCAAGTGCTGCTGCCAAGCATTGTTTCAAAATGGCACTGTCACTGCCTGCCCCATAATGCAGGGACAAGGCTGGGGGCAGTCACAGAAGTATTTGGAGGGTGGGGGGTGGAAGGATTCCGGGGGAGAAGGCCGTGGATACTCGTCACATGAGAGGTGCCGGGCGTGACTCACGCTCCGGTGGCGGAGGGCACCCGATGATAAATCACTCTGCAGGAACAACTGTCCAAACCCAGCCAGTGGCTGCCTGCCAGGACAACGTGTCCAATCTACGTCCTCTAAAGATTTCTCTTCCCAAAATCCAAGTTCCTAACTGTTCATAGTGTATAAACTGGATGCACATAGAGGCATCTCCTATTTGTGAGGTAAAGTGAATAAGCACAGGTACACCACGACTGTGGCTTCAAATGGAGTTTGGATTAAACAGCTCTCCTCTATGCACCAGCAGGTCATAATGAAGAACACTTTGAAGTATCTAAACAAAAAAAAAGGAAAAATTTCACTCTCCTCTAAAGCAAAAATGGGTTTAGGCACATAAATCAAGAAAGGATGTTGAAGGAAAAAAAAAAAGAATAGAAAGAAAAAGAAACTGAGAAGTCTCTGCCAGCTAAAGGACTCTCAAGCACAAACACAATAATAAATTCTAGAATCACAAGCATCTATAGAAAACTAACATTTTACTCAAATCATATAGAGGATCCTGGATGAAAACTGATCAAGGGGATCATCAAAGAAAAGTGGATTCTTCTCATCCACCAGGCCTCTACAGGACTCCCACCAAGCAACTCCAAGAAAAAAAAAAAAAAAAAAATCAAGCTGTTTAGCCAAGCTGGGTACAAAGTGGATACACCACCAAACCCATTTGTCTGCTGCAAGAATAACCACACACTGACCTCCTTGTTTAAAGCTTACAGAAGAGTTTGAGAAAGATCAAAAGGAGAGACTGTGATGTGGATTTCATCAGGACAACACCACTTCCCTTGGCTGGAGCAGGCAAAAGTACCTCAAAGGCCCTGAACACACAGTCCTGCAGCTGATGTCCCTTCACTGACCACGTGCTGCTTCTCACAGAAGAATCTCTCCCAGCTACCACAAGGTTTTGGGGGTTTAGGGTCATCATGTAGGCATGAGTAGGAGGATAACACTTGTTTAAGGCTGCTCAGGAAAAGCACCGGCTCTGAGGACAGGCACCAGTCAGATCTTCCCTGCTCCACACTCCTGAAGCAAGCTGAAACTAAGCCAGAAGGGGAATTCTGTATCATTCTGCTAGCACAAAGGCAGAGAACAACAGGAGAACACGATAAAAATCTGACCCCAAAATACTGTTATCCTAACCCACCAGGACATTAAGGGACCACTCAAGGATTTTACAGAGCCACGCAACGAACTTCCCCTTGACCTTGGATCTGGAAACAAGGCTTGTGCAGGAGAAGGCATTTATGAGCAGGACAGCTCATTGGAAACAAAATATCCTCGTTTATTAAAAAAGGATGAAGAAAGAATTACAAGATACTCCTTAAAGGTTAAAGTTGCCGGCTTTTTAACTAAGTTCCATCTCACACGTCCATATGCTTCCGCCACACACAGACAGCTCTGTGAACTCTTGTTAGCCAATGTCCAGCTCTCCAGGGCTGCAGCACTGTCTCGTGAAATGCTTTAAACAGAGATCTTCACAATAATTTGAAGGAGCATTACATTACTACAGACAAACAGAATGATGAAATCTCAGTAATTGGGAAGACCACAAGCATCTTAGGGCTGAGACAGTTCACTCTATGTGGTAGCACACCACAGTGTGATCTTTAATTAATATATTGTGCCTCTTGCATGCTTTTTGCTTTTTTTCTTTTCCCTAAATCCCCAACATCAGACATCCTTTCCCACTGATCTGGAAAAAAAAAATCAAATTCTTTTGTCCAGAAACTCAATGGATTTCAGGGAACACATACAAGTAACTGCTAACTGTGAGAATATTTTTGATGATGACAATGCAAAAACCCCAAATACTACTAGACTGAAAATACAGGAACTTAAGGAGTATGGTTTATTACCACTACAGAGTCAAATAAGGGCTGAAACTGTCAATCAGTTTTCCAGGCACCCTTACCTTTTTTCAAAAAGTAAGCATACCTAAAGAAAGGAAAACGAAAGCTGCTACTTCAGCCTTGTCTAAAAGACAAAGAAATGTTACATCCAATTTCTTCAGGAAATGGTGGTGACCAAAGAAATTAAAGTAAAACTTCCGATTCAATATAGATTTGCGCAGATATTAAGGTATTTCTCATCAATTAAGCCTTCCCATTCCAAACAAATTCTACGAGGTACATTGTGATCCTGTGTTTGACTGGAAATTGCATTTGCTCAGAAAATGGAGCAGCCAATACACCATCCCAATAATTATGAAATTTTATGGCTAAAGTCAGAACAGAGAGAGTTAATTTCCAGACACATCCTATCTCTCAAGCCTCTAGTGAGAAACCAGGACACAAGTGGAAAGCTGGTTCTGTTGGCTGCCATTTGAATAGGTGCTGTATTTTAATAAAAACTATTACTCATTACACTCCTGTTTCTGCTGCAAGACCTGCAGCTTAACAGAGATTTGCTTTTTTTTAGATTCATCCGAGCAGTTAACACCAACTTAGAGCAAAATAAAATCTAGTTATGACAAAAAACTGTGCACATAGAAACTCAGCATCTTTAGGAAGAAAACTGAAAATCTTTAGTTACAGCTAGAACAAAGTTAATGGTTAATGAGTAGAAATCCTAGCTACATCACATGTGGCACAGCAGGCACTCTGAATCAATTTAAATCATGTCTGATGTGTGTTCCTCCAAAGCTGCAGAGTTCACAGCGTATTAGAGCGAAATAAGTCCGTGTGGAAGACTCTGGTTTACGAGCAGCTGCCACCAAAGAGCAGACAGGAAGTAAAGCTGCAGTAGAATGAGATGGAGAATAGTATTATAAAGGGGAGGGAAGTAAAACAACTTCACAGACTTCATCAGTGACTAGTATTTAAACAGTAAAAAAGAGTATCTGAGAACTAATGTTCTTTCAAATAAGAAAGAGCGGAGCTATAGAAACATCTTGAATAAAAAATGAAAACTGGGGGCATTATCTTACTCTAAGAAGTATACAAAATGAATCATGCAAAGAAAGTTGACCACACAGTTCTTAACAGAACAAAGGGACTTTGAAAAGGATTAGATTTTAAGAAGCGCGGAAGTCCATACACAGCTCAGCCTTAAGTTTGTATGTCATCAGTACAAAACTGAAATAAAAATTAGAGAACTTCATTAACCACAATAAAACTAGCCTAAGTCATTAATGATACCAGAAAACCAAGGCGAAAATAAAGCTCTCCATTTAATTGCAAGGTTTAATTATCTAATATTTCAGGCAATACATTAGACTGCAACACTGCCTACCTTTCAATTTCTCAACATCTATTCATTTATTCTTTACCAAAAAGAAAAAAAATAAAAAAAACCCCTGGACATTAGCTGACAAAACACAGGATCAGAAAGCCTGGTATGGTTCAGCTCCCCAGAAACAGGACATGAGCTGCATCTGACGCACCCTACACACACCCACAATCACAGTGAAATAAAATGTTCTATCATTTTTACGATCTAAGCACCTGTTTTTAGTGCTGCTTTTTGTTTTGCTATGACAAACCTGAAAAATTGCTCAAATGCACAATTAAATTTGCTGCAGGTCAAAGACAACATAGAAGGCTAAAGCTATCTCAAAAAAAAAAAGCTAAACTTGAGTTTAAAATGAGTAGAAACATTAAGTGTACACTGAGCCATCCAATTCTTGGATTAATGAAGACAGGGTATCCACCAGAGGCCTACCCACCCATTGTGAACATCAGATGCATCAAATTAAAAGGCAAATTAAGCATATAAAAAAAACCCCTCAGTTAAGAAATACCAGATTGAAAAACCTCAAGCCTATGAAGTATGTATTTTCAGAATCCCAACTTTCACAAGAGTGTTGCTCTTTCTAAAATTCAATCATTTAAGCTGCAATTCTAGCAGCGGCTGCATTGGTAGCTTTGTCAATCTGTGTACAAAACTGCTTTAGCACAACAGCGACATACTTCAAATCTGGATAAACTATTTTGGGCCATCATTTGTTTAGCCCAACACCGAAGCAGAATTCCAGAATAAAAATATTCTAATGTTGGTAAGTTTATCTACATTCTAGATCTCAAACTAATGCCTAAGATAATTATTAACTGACAGCTCCCCCCATAGCCTTTTTTTATTCATATAATTAAAAACATGCCTTGCTGGCATAAATCCAGCGATGAACAAACACACATTATGCACTGCCTCAAGAATCAAAGCTCATAAAACAATGTTGCACAGAGCTACAAAAATCACATGGTTTTAAGAGACTGCTGAAGCCTATGAAAGAAATTCTTAATTAAACCAAATGACAAAAATCTAGAGAGAACAAAATCTCAGACAATTCATAAGAAACTCTTTAACTGTGTCTGTTGATAACATAAGAAACACTCTCCCACTCTGCTCACTCCTCAGCTCCAGTCATGGGAGTGGCTTACTTTCAGAGAAGTTGAATTCTGTGCAGAGCAAGCCTGCATTCACGTGTGATTTACACTAGTAAGGGCTGATTACAACAGGGAATTTGTGATTTCTTCATACCAGAACATAACATTATTCCCATTTATCAGTTTGTCCACCTCTAGTCTCATTCAGAGGAATTCTTCCAAACATTTCAGTGAAGCAGTCTAGAATTTACTGTAAACACACATAAAAGAAGGAGTGGCATTCATTAATGAGGCTCATGTTCTATTTTAATACACAGCATACCTACCATGCTCTTACATGATTAAGACAACACAAGAAAATGGATGAAGTAGTTCAGTACTTTAAGAATTCATTCAGAGAAAACAAAGTTAAAAAAAATCATAGGAGTAAATAAAATTAGTTTTGAACTGGCAAGAAGAGAAACTTCAGTCTTCTTACACATTACAAGAAAAATTCCTCATTCAATTGTGAGCCAGAATCAATATTTTTCAGTAAGAGCCAGATTCAATTCAGTTTCCTTAGCAAAGCAGTCAGTACCCAGACAGCCAACTTCACTTCTCCCCCAATTTGTCAAACTTCTGCAAGCCTCACAGGACTAAATGGAAAACAATTTTTTCCAAAAAAACTCATTAACTTGAATTCCACATACCATAACTGCCCTCAGGAATTTTTTTTTCTTCCAATCAAGTTTTCCCACTATAGGAAATATTTATCTTCCACCTAGCAGCATTTAAAAGACCCAATATGCCATTAAACCTGAATATGCTTCAAGTATTTCCTCCAGCCTGGTAGGTTTGGTAGCATTAGCTGTTTCTCATTACGGGGGTAGGTAAAAAAATTTAGGCAAAAGGAAGGATTTTGTAGTCCATTAGAAGTTTTTTAAAATAAAAATAACACAAAAATTAGCCTGAAACAGAAAAACTATGAGGGCTTAAGTGCTGGTTTAAACGCACTGAATTCTGCAGAAAGTTTCTTACTGAATTTAGTGATCTTTGGATCAGTCCCAAAGCACCTACAGTAGCATAGATAAGAGACAGCATCTATATTTTAAAGGTATGCTTTTCCTGTAAAACAAAACCAGCTGTAGGTGATTTCAGTAACTTTATTCTGATGAGACTAAGCAAGGTTTCTGACGTTAAATCTAATGCAGCTTCACAGTTACCATCACTGTCACTAGGGAATTCGAGCTTTCAATATCAGTCTATGCAACAACCACCTCAGAAAAAAAGAGATTCAGAAATCAATTCTGAAAGCGATGCTGCTTCTGTGTTACAGCTGATGGTGAAACTGAGAAAAAGCTTCATTCCACTTAGAGCACACTGACTGCTTGCTGTACCAACTGGCAGCCAAAGACACAATGAAATAACCTGTTGAAAATGCAAATTTTCATTAGTCTACCACAATTCATTGGCCAAAGCCTAATTTCTGAACCACTTTAGAAGCATCTACACAACACCAAATTTAGAGTGTTCCCCAAAATTTTATCATAGCATGACAGTAGAAATAGTTCTGTTCTTCAAAATAATATGAAGTTACCAGTACTGCCCACGTTTCCCAATTCTTCCATTTGCCTAAATATTACCATGCTTTAAAGCAAAGCAGTATTTTATCTTACCAGCATTCACTTGCACTCACTTCACTACCTACGTGCATGGAGATGTGAAATATCAGAAATCTCATATCACACGTGCAGTCCATACCAGTAAGATCATAAGCACAACATAAAAATTTCTTTTAGTTTCAACAGTTTCCTCCTTACCTTGCCTCCTTCTCTTTCAAAGTCGACATATTCCCGGGTCGGTGTCTGTCGCTGCTCCCCCTGCCAGCTGGCCGGAAAAAACTGGAGAGACAGATTGGTTCCTGTGGCCACAAAAGCCTTTTAGAAAAATCAATACAAACAGGATCAGGGAGCAAGACATTACATAAATTATGCAGGCAGTCATTTATTTTTACATCAGTTTATGTCTTAAGCCAGGCAGCATAGAGAATACTTAAAGTCAAAAACATGCACTCATCATTTTTCTTAAGTATTAAGTTACAAACATCTGATTCCATTTTGACAACATTTGCCATTGGCTGCTTCGGATATAAAATACAACATGGAATCAATACTTCTTTCAAATCAGTTTTGCTGACATTAGAATCTGTCCTTTCAGTTCTGTCTGGATACCCTGCACCAACTTAGTACCTGCAATGTTAAAAACTGCCCATGCTTTTTAAAGAGCTTGCATGTCTAAAAGAAGTACTGCTGAAGGAAAATGAACTCCTTAGACCCGTTACTAAGGACAACTTTTTTCAAAAGAAAATTACTTGTTTCCTTTCACAATCTACTTACACCTACATAGACACATAAGCGAAGCGTAAATATTCCCATTTTATCATCTACTGGCATGCAGCATCAATACACAGTTCAATCAAGCTTCACAGGACAAAGTCCTCATGCCACATTAAGACACCAGTGATACCCAGATCAGCAGATGCTGTGTCAGTGAGAAAAGGCAACTGTAGGAATTCTCAGCTGCAGCCCTTTGTAAAATCATTAAAGGGACTGACTTAAACCTATTAGAAAAAGCATGCTTTGCTTTCAAGCAAACAATTTTCTGCAATTTCAAATAAAAAAAAATTTTTTTTAAAATTATAAACTCCCTGTATTTGTTTGCATATCTTAACTCCAAGCCATGATGAGTACAGCAATTCCTAGACATGAAATAAAAAATTATTTTTGCAAGCAGAAGTCAGATTCACAGTATTTATAATCTTCTCTGGTACAGGTGAGCAGGTTGTCCTGCAAGTATGTGAATACTCACACAGACTCACAGCATATCACTCTTCTCAAAATCCCAGGGTTAAAACATAATTTGTTGCAATCAAATGGCTGTATTTATTAGCATGATCACTTAGATTTAAACGGTCAGTAATCCAAAATACAGTTTTTCTTAAAAGCTCTACAACTACTACTTTAAGAGCTGGAATTTCCTGACAAGCAGATTTCTTTCAAGCAACCCAGAATTCAGCCACTTTATGGTATAACTGTACCGCTACCTGTGACACAATAGCTACATGTTATTTAAGATAGTTCTAGTCATGGACTGCAACACTGTCACAGGATTAATACCTCCCATTTTGAAAATAGGAGTGCTTTGTCTTGGCTCTTCCCCTTCCACCAAAGCTAATGTTCTGCAATCAGGTGTGGTTCCAGGCTATCCTTAAAAACAGATTTTTAAATTTTTGTTGTTGTTGTATTTGTTCGCTTGTTTTATTGCCTGTGAGCACATTCTCAATGTCATTAAAATTAACAAATCAGTCCTAGTAATGCCACAAGAATACTGTATTGGTGCACTAATATTTGTTTGCCCCACAATGCACAAAGACAAACAATTCAATCGATGTAACAAGTTTCATCAAGGATACACTTGCACAAATAGGAGGCATCAAAACTGTCAGAGCTGCAGATCATCACTATCAGGCTGACTACCTTGTGTTATCCCTTTGCTTTTCTAAGGGATGCTATTTGTGTATCAACAAAAAAACTATACCTATCTCCAAATATTTGTGACTCTGAGTCTTCTCCACTTAGTCTGCTCAAGAACTGTTTTCCTACCTCCAAGCATCTTTAGTAAATATGTGTTTTATTCTCCTTAATTTATACATTTGAAATATCAAGGAGTGAGACCTTTGAGAGTAAACCAGCTGACCACTGAGGCCCTAGGGACCTGTCCAGTTCTGGTACTGGGTCAAAAGGACTGGACTTGCTTTCTGGGAAACCCAGCAAGACAGCGAAGTGCCCATGCCTCCCTGCTTCCACCCCCACTGTGTGCTAGAGGGCCATGAAAAACAGCGGAAAAATATCAGAGAAAAGAAGATAAAAATACACAAATTCCACATCCTCGCGGAATCAGGCAGGCACCATTTAAACCATAAGCTATTTAAAAAGCCATGTAGATATTTGTTCTCTGGATTTTTGAAGCCTGTTTCCTCCCTTTGAACAGAGAAAACCATCCAGTTAAAGTACCCATATGCTTCTCAAATCAAATCATAGGTCAATACTGAAAAACTTGAGAACAGTCCTGCTAATAACCACACAAGATGACATGGAAGCCATCAATTTTTGTCAAATAACAAACAAATTAAATAAAAAAAAATTTTTTTTAAAATTACACCACTAGTTTGGTTTAAAACTTAAAAGTAAGAAAACTCTAGTTTTCTCTGCAGAGCCTTTTAAAGCCCAGTCTGAAAAGCTATCAGATATTTATGTCTCAAATTTTGTGAAGAGCTTATCAGGTAGTACAAGGGCGACCTGACCCACACACAGACAACGTAAATACAAGTATCTTCCAAAGCAAACCAAACATGTGAGGTTATTTAAGTTATCAAAACATTACCAGTAAATATGAAATCTTATTTAATACACTTCACAGTTGCTTCTCAGTAATACTGGTAATTATTTCCCTTATTCAATCAAGAGCTATTTGACACACGTAACTAACAACCTAATGCCGGTTCTGCATTAAATCTCTAAGCTGTTCTCTGGAGGTTTTTGTCTGCTTCAAAATATGTAAGGTCATTTGCAAAGGCTCCCTTTGGAGATAAAAGAATAAATCCTTGATGTCTGGAAAAACATTCAAGACTAAAAAAAAAAGTAAAATTACTAGCTCTTTTTAACATCAGTCATTACACACACTACATTTCTAAATAAACCTGACTACTCATGCCCTGTTCACAAAACAAAACCAGATGTTTCAGATGAAGAAATATAGAGACTGTTTTATAATTAAGTAGAGTGAAAATATGTAGAACAGGCATCACTGGTTGCTTCCAAGGGATGAAACTCTGGCAAAAAAAGTAGCAGGCTCAGAAGTACAAAGGTGAAACTACAGCAATTTCTCATTTATATAAATAACTGCACAGGCTGCATTAGAATGCTAGTTTGCAAGCTCCATGGCTTTTTTTTAGGGAGGGATTTGGGTATATTATGCACTTTCACCTGTACAGGAACTTCCAATGCTAGCAAATTATGTCTTCCTCACCTACCCATTGGTTCCCAGGTGATTTCTTAAAGGAAGCAAACATGCACAACGAAAAATGAATGTAAAAAAAATCGTAAAATTAAGAACCTGTCTACAAGGGGCCTCCCATAAAATAGTATTACAGGTTCTAACACAAGAGATAACAAGCAGGGATAAGATTCAGCTAAAATAAAGTTATTCAGTAAAAGGTGACCGTGTTCTTGAGTGTGTATCCTTTTACTGACAAACGCAAATGAACAAGATCAGTTACAGTAACTGGCATTCAACTATGTTTGGATGTGCATAAGAGTAATTTCATTGTGCATAAGAATAATTTCATTGTGAACTGACTAGCAGTATGTATACCACGTGAAATTAAAGAATGCTCATAAACCAAACTTGATGGAAGTAGGGTTTATTTTCTATTTTACCTAGTCTTTCGCTCTATACTGTAAATGAAAAAGAGGTTACTTCTGCATTTTAATAGTACAGAGTTACAAACTTCACAGCGCTATGAGATACTGATCCTATAGAAGCAGAATCAAACCAGGAAATAAGGAGTCAGTTCATGACTACTCCGAGCCATACTTCATCTCACTTCTTATTTCAGAGGGCGACAGTAGTCTGTAACTAACCTTAATGAATGAGAAAAACGGAGCTGAAGTTGCAAGTTTCAAAGCCCAATTTTAAAAGCGTTTGATTTAGTTCACAAATACATCAAACAGCTCACTCAGGACTTTAAGCTAGCGCCTTCTGAACAATGTTACTCATTTCTCAAAGCTACTGTTTCCGGAAAGAAAAAAAAAAAGAAAAAAAAAAAAGAAAAAAGCTGAATATTGAAATAAGGAGCTTGTAGCTGTAGCACGTGCCCAGGGAAGGAGCGCAGCCCGTTCACACTGCCGGGGGATTTTCCTTCCTTCCCTGTCACCCCGGCGCTCTAGACAAGCCCTCTCCCCGCTCGGGAGCGAGCCGGCACCTTCCAGCGAAAAAGCGCTATTCCTAAAGCGGACAGAAATGCTGCCTGTTCACCAAAACCTCCTTTTCCTCGGCGTTTGAAAAGCAGCCGATGTCATTCTGCTCCTTAAGGAAAACTCTGCTTCACGGCACGGCCCCGACCGGCCCCAGGCACCGTCCCGGCACGGCCGGCCCCGAGCCCTGGCGCTTGGGCACCGCGCAGCGTTCGCTGCCCCGACGGCTTCCCCCGAACTTTTACTTCACGAGCCAAGGGCGGCCCGGCCCGGTCCGGTCCCGGCGGGCCCCGAGGGGAGCGCGGCGCCACTTACGATCTCGGAGCGGCCGTCGCGGCAGGCGTTCTGGAAGCGGGCCTGCCTCTCCTCGTGCGGCCGGTCCCTGAAGCCGGTGTATTTAATCTGCGGGGAACAGGGCGCGCAATCAGGAGGGGCCAATCCCGGCGATAAGGGGGCAGCGGAGTGCACTGACTGCGCCTCCCCGCGCCGCCGGCTCGGCTCCCGCCGCGGCTCAGGGGAGGCGCGCGGCTGCCCCGGCCCCTCCGCGGCCCGCGGAAACTTTCCCCACGGC